>JAJOZX010009614.1:0-77500 GCA_023014485.1 Bathynomus jamesi | reverse complement strand
TTCTGAACTCTCTAACTGCATGCCTCCTCCTTTAAGGAGAGCACGCAGTAGCAGACTTTCGACACATTTTCATTCCTTATCTGTCCAACTCTCTAACGCAAGTGTTAATTGGTACTCAACTGGTTAACTCTGGAACAATCTTCTTCAATTCATCTTTCCTCCTGTCTCTGACTTCCACTCTTTCAAAACCGCAAAATATCCAGGCATCTCGAAAACCTTGGACCTTCATTTTGGCTCTCTTCTTCCCCTATGGGGGAGACATTTTTGTGGGCATTCGCCCTTAACCCATCCTTCCTGTATAAAAAAGATATCATTAAGGGTGGGTTGTATTTTTACCATGTAGATGCATGGATCTGGAGAACATGTGAATGGGTTTGGTAATACTTATGATTTTAAAAATGGAGGGGCCAATGGGACTCGTGGGGATCTTTTAGCGTGCTGTGGTCTCCGATTGTCGATTTTGAAGGTTTGCTGAGGGGTCGTGAGGTTCTACTGGCCACTCCTTGGTGTTCATCGATTCGCAGATCGAATTGCTACCAATATAATTAGCAGAACATGAATACAATTGTAAGCGTATACGACCAATGAAATGAGGGGAGTTGATAGTTTTCCTTTGTGGTTGAAAGAGGAATGTGTGCTATGAGATTTTGTAAAATTAAATTTAAAGTTACTTTGTGGATATGAAGTTGAAAGAAAATGATGAGGTCTTACTGGATCTTTTTACTGATATAACCATAATTGTTTGGTTGACTTTGGTGGCTGGATAGTACATTGTGTTGAGAATTTTTTAAACTGTTTTATGGAATAGGTATTTGGGCTATAGGTTGGCGGTAAAAAAAAAAAATGATTCAAGTGTTTTTAACTCGTAGTAAAAGGAGGCATGTATGGAGCATGTGTAGTAAGCTTTCTACAAAGATATTTTTAAGTAGTTTAATTTATAAATAAACGTCATGTTGCTAAAAAGGTTTGTGCGAAAGATCGAATGGGTAAGTTTTCTGTAAGCAGTTGTGTGCGAAGTATTGAGTTGCGAAGAAGGTATTGTCTGTTTTGACAAATTTCCTGTATAGGAAAGGTAGAGATGAATCTGTTTCTTCTTCTTTCGTGAAAAAAATGAACGTTTGTTGATGAAGTAATGGAGGAAAGGTGTGACATGGCTTAGATTGTTAAATAAAAGGAAACTGTCGTCTAGGTATCCCCTACATGTGTAGGGATGGGTGTGTTTCTTCGAGGTGACTTAAAACCCTGTTAACAAGGGTGGTACTCAAAGGAGATTCCATCGCTGTTGGTACAGTTTCTTATTAAAAATGAAATATATGTCGGGAGAGGCGAGGGTCAAACGTTAATAAAATCGTGTTTATTTAAACTGGTTATTTTGACAGGTCGGTTCCCTTATAACTTGCTAACACAACTATAACAGACTTAGGCATATGTGATACAATATCCGGAGCAAGTGTAGTTTACATCCCACTGTGGTGCTTAGTGTAGTTTACGTTCCCCTACATTATCCTAGTGTAGTTTGCGTTCCCCAACTTTGTCCGCGTATACCTAATCAAATAAAACGTTAAAACTAACGAAAATATTACAACTTAAACTAACCAATCATCAATATATATATATATATATATATATATATATATACAGTGGTGAGTTGGACCCGGTTCGCACCGGTTCGCGCGAACCGGTTGTTAAAATCTTTTTGAAAATAAGAACCGGTTGTTAACTTTTTTGCTGGACGCTGAAGAGAGCTCTCAGAAGCCGAAAGAGGTTTTTCGGTGATGAATATTATTTGTAGTGATAGAAGAGCAAGTTTAACAACTAAACACATATCATGCTTTATGATCATCAATTTGTTGGGGAAACCATTAAGCTTCTGGAACCCGTTAACATATGTCAAATCATGGAGGAGAAGTCATCGATCCGCTTTAGATACCGGAGTTCGTGTATCCAAAACGACAGTTTACGGAGAAACCCAAGAAGCCATTTGGAAATTATTACCATAATAAGTAATAATAAGGTATGTAAAAATGTTTAAATTAAAAAAAAAAAATTTAAAAGCATAGATGTACTGATATTTATGTTTTGCCTAATAATTCATTATTGCTAAAGTTGACTGAGCAATTTAATTTTAACTATGTAGATAATATGATTCATCGGTTTTTATTAAATAATTCTTCTTTTCTGATTTCATTATAAACGTCTATTTCTCTAATTAACTATACTAATTAATTGTCATGCAGTTATTAATACCTAGCTGAATCCATAAACTGCAGACACTTGAAAAAGGCAAATAGCGAGATAATTAATTTAATTAAAATTGCGAAAGGGTAGGGTGGGAAGGGTTGTCAATTTTTTATTGCCGAATTCAGAATTTTTTATACAGAACCCGGTGGTTAAAATTTTGGTAGCTTAGCGAACCGGTTGTTAAAATTTTGGCAGCTCACCACTGTGTTATATATATATATATATATATATATATATATATATATATATATATATATATATATATATATATTGACGATTGGTTAAGTCGTAATATTTTCGTTAGTTTTAACGTTTTATTTGATGGATTCATTTAAAAAATGTCTCCTAAAGATCCTAGTCTAGTTTACGTTCCCCAACTTTGACCTAGTGTAGTTTGTGTCTCCTTTTGCGTCAGGGGGAAGTAAACTACACTTGCTCCCAATATCCAAAACCTTAGTAATAGTAAAAAGGTCACATTTACGTTCAAAATATTAAATACAAACTTTCAAGTACCGTCTTTTAAAATCCCAGATTTTAACTCTTATGTTTTTTACTTTTAATAATAATAATTATAATTTCAGCTTTTAACTTTTCTGTTTTTATTTGTATTAATTAATAATATAATTATACAATTATTATTAGAGAGCTTTCGCGAAGACCACTTTATGCAATATTCTAATTATAAACACATTGATGAGGGAAGAGAATAGGGTGGCCAGACGTCCGGCTTTAGGCGGACAGTCCGCCTTTTGAGCACTCTGTCCTTAGGGTGGCCATTTCCAAATTTCCAAAAAGGAGGACACTGCGTATGTGGCCGTACGTCGTTAACATATATATACTGTATATATAATATATATATGTTAACGTACGGCCACATACGCAGTGTCCTCCTTTTTAAATGGCCACCCTAGAAGAGAAGCATTCGAAACGTTTAGAAGATTCGGTAAATAAACAAGTCATTGGTACTCCTCTTCCTCACATATACACACACACACACATATATATATTTATTATTAGTAAAGTAAATGGCTAAAAATGGTCGAAAACTTTCATTTTTAAAATATAATTGAACCAAGTTCTTTAAATCTCTTGATTTAAGTTTGAAAAAAGTGCGGTTACTCGAAAGTTTTAAAGTTGTGGTATTTTGGCTACTTTTTAAAAGTGTTATGAAAAACTATATAGAGCTATGGGTTGATTGCCTGTTACCCTCATCCGTTGGAAATGTCCAGCAGATTTCAGTGGAGAGTGAACGACAAAAGCCCTATATTTTTTCGTTAGAGAGTTATGAATATGTAGGTCTTTAAAGGACCTCTTTATATTTAATTGTTTATGGTAATTTTAGCGTCGGGAGTTTAGACGCCTAATATTAGAATGAAAATGAAATAGCCTCACCTTAATTTTGATGGATCTTAGTTTGCTTCGATGCAGGGCGTTACGATCTTTTTCGGTGTAGGGCCGCCACGATGGAGTTACGCAATGAGTTAACGTCTTGTAATAAATATGGGCTGTCACAATATAGACACTTCTGGGGATAGGCCTATCCTTATTTTATGTATTAATTTTATTATAAGGAATTCACTCAGAACTTTAGGGAGGACAAAAACACATCCTCCCTGTTTAAAGCGTTCGCTGTAACATAAACAGCCCTGAGAGCCGTTCCTTTAATATATCTTCATATTTCAGTATAAATTGCTGATTTGGCAAAGGTTGTGACTCTTTCTCCCTTGTATTTTGCATGGGTTAGCAAATGGAAAATTTGGTTCACGTGATATAAGAAGGTTTCTCGTGGTTGTACAGACCCGACGCCTACATACGGTTTCTATGTATGTATGGCAATCATTTCATTCCCATTAGGCTATGTCGCCAATCCCGAGCTAATTTTGTATAGATTTTAATTCAATTAATTAATAATTTATATTTAATTATGAAATAAAGGTACCACATATGATACCATGTTGTGGTTTTTCCATAAGTGTCATTCTCCTGTTTTCAAGTATTAAAAACTCAGATGATAAAAACTTAACAAGAAATTGGTTTTTTTCGTTCAACCTTATTTAAAAATTGGTTTGTTTTTTTTAAAGTGTTTTCCTACTTTTTACTGAATGAAATTTTAAATTTATATTTAACTTTTGTTAAAAAATTTCCCCCTTTTCTCGTTTGAATTAAAAACTATATTTAAATTTATGCTGATTTTATAAACTAAAAAAAATATTTTACAAGAACTGCAAATATAGAATTTTCCTCTTTATTTCATCCGAGTTCTGAGAACTTATATATATACATATATATACTGTATACATTAGGGGTGTACCAAATATTCGGTATTCGGTAAAAAAAAATGAGGATATTCGATATTCGGCCGAATAGTTTTTATATGTTTTTAATCGAATACCGAATATTTGATAGAGTAAATAACTTGATTTTCGAAATGGAACTTAAAATGTATTTTTCTTTTTATTTCAAAGAATAATTACAAACTAATTCAACTTGGTATAGTGATACTAGTAAGTAATACCTTACAGAAAATGAACAGGAAGTAATAATAATTACCACAAAAACAAAATTTAATAATTGAAATTTAAGGCAAGTAGATTATCGTGTACAAGGGGTTCGAAAAGTCCCGTCACCCCCTACAAAATGTACATATTGTAATACCAATTTTATTTTTGTGTGATTAATTGTATTTATATGTGGTAGGTGTAATTTAAGAAACAAGTCACTAGCAATAATTACTTTAATTACAGTAAATATAGTTACTAATTACAGTTACTAATCAAGAATATCTGTGTGTGTGTGTGTGTGTGCACACCATCATTTTCATTTCTGCGGGTCTGTATCGGTTAAATCATTAACAAATGACGGGCGGTATGGTTTCATGCTGAGATCTTTTGTCATGTGATTTCTCATTGTGGACATGGGGACTGCAAGTTCTTGTGATCGTTTCCGAAGAGATTTTTTCGGTGAACGAGCCACCGATGCAATCACGCCTTCACATCGTTCTGCTCGCGTTGTTGGTCTTCCCGACCGCTATTGCGCTAGACATATCGAACGCTTTTGATAGAGTCTGGCACAAATCTTTAATTTCGAAACTGCCCTCCTTCGGTTTCTATCCTTCTATTTGTGCCTTCATCTCTAATTTCCTTTCTGGCCGATCTATGGCTGCAGTTGTAAATGGCCACTGTTCTTCTCCAAAAGCTATTAACAGTGTTCTTCAGGGTTCTGTCCTGTCGCCCACTCTTTTCCTTTTATTTATTAATGATCTTTTAATTCGCACTTCCTGTCCTATTCACTCCTATGCCGATGATTCCACTCTTCACTTCTCCACCCGCTTCCCAAAGCGTCGCTCACAGCAGTCGCTTCATGATTCGGTTGGGACGGCGATAGGACACCTGACCTCTGATCTTTCTGCTATATCTGATTGGGGCAGAGAAAACCTTGTGGCTTTCAATGCCTCAAAAACTCAGTTCTTCCATCTGTCTACTCGTCACAATCTTCCACACGACTACTCCATTACCTTCAACAACATACAACTCAATCCTTCCTCTTCTCTTAACATTCTTGGCGTTTCCTTTTCTCGTGAGCTTTCCTGGAAAGATCACATATACTCTCTTTCTAAAACAGCTTCTAAGAGGTTAGGTGTGCTGTACCGGCTCCGCGATTTCTTCACCCCTACTCAGTTGCTGTCTCTGTACAGGGGTCTTGTTCGCCCCTGTATAGAGTATGCTTCTCATGTGTCGGGTGGTTCAACCCACACAGTCGTACTTCACCGGGTGGAATCAAAGGCTTTTCGTCTCATCAATTCCCCGCCTCTTACTGATTATCTTCAATCTCTCTCTCTTCGCCACAATGTTGCCTCACTCTCTCTTTACTATCGCTATCATAACGGACATTGCTCTTCTGAACTCTCTAACTGCATGCCTCCTCCTTTAAGGAGAGCACGCAGTGCCAGATTTTCTAAACATTCCCATTCCTTTTCTGTCCAACTATCTAATGCAAGGATTAATCGGTATTTTCAGTCTTTCATCTACTGAACGGGTCAACTCTGGAACAATCTTCCTCAATCCATCTTTCCTCCTGTCTATGACCTCCCATCTTTCAAACGCAATTTCTAGGCATCTCGAAAACCTCGGACCTTGATTTTGGCTCTCTTCTTTTTCAATGGGAGGGGCGCTTTTGCAGGCATTTGCCCGTGGCCCCTCCTCCCTGCATAAAAAAACAACCTTTTCTCCCAGCGTAATACCGTCTTGTTTGTTGGTGCAGCCTTATTGAATCTTGTGTTGAAATCATTCTGGATATCATGCATCGTTTTGCCAGTATGTGACCTTTCATGAGCCCATGTGCTCATCACTATCCTTTTTTCCAGTGTAAGTGGACTGGTCTGCCATTGTTCACACAACTCTAATACCTGGAAAAAAAAAAAATGTCAATGAATCACATATAAATTCAATTAATCACACAAAAATAAAATTAGTATTAAAATATGGGATCAAGTAAAGATAATCCCTCCCAGGTCACACTAGTAAAGCAAATCCCTCCCAAAAATGACCAAGTAAAGATAATCCCTCCCAGAAAGTAAAGTAAAGTGAAGCAGTCTGACATAAGGATAAAAATTAAGAGAATCTTTTTTAAAAAATGATTTATTTGAAAACAAAATTTATTAAAATTCATTTATTACAATGGATCAAGTAAAGATAAGCACCCCCAACCTTTTTTAGTTAGCTTTATAAGGCTAACTAACGAAAATATCACGACTTAACCTAACCAATCGTTAGGTCAACTGTACGCCCTTGACGATTGGTTAGGTTAGGTCGTGATATTTTCGTTAGTTAGCCTTATAAAGCTAACTAAAAAAGGTTGGGGGTGCTTAACTTTACTTGATCCAAAGACTTTAATTAAAGCGGTATTGCGGTATTGCGGTAAAGCGGTATTACTAACTTTACCAAGTAAAGATGATCCCTCCCAAAAAATGATCAAGTAAAGATAGTCCCTCCTTTTTCTGTTGGGAGGGATTATCTTTACTTGATCCAAAATATGTACATTTTTTAGGGGGTGACGGGACTTTTCGAACACCCTGTAGAAAAATTAATCATTCAGCAGCATCAAGAGTTAAATGATCACGTACGTCAGTAATTACATTTCTCGCAGAACTGAATAGCCGTTCACTTCGCACGCTTGTGGATGGTGTGGTGAGATATTTGCTAGGAAGTACTAATAGTTTCAAGAATCATTCGCCATTATGGCACCACCACTCAAGAGGGTTCGTGTCGCGACTGACTCGTGGCTCCTTTGAATAGATGTCTAATTCTTTTTGACAGCTTTGCTGGCTACCTTTGATTGGTAGAGGTACATTTGATTGTGAAGACGTAGTAATCTCATTGAAGTGGCTCCATCAGTCAACCTTCGGCTTCTTCGAAGGTTCTTGATCTTCTCGTGAAACAAAAGCAGTTGCTTCATCGCCATGAGTTATATTACGTGTAGGACTAGCATTAGGTGATGCGGACATAGTGATTATTTATTTTTTACAAAGTCAGTCATTGTAATGCGAGCAAATTTGAAACGAGGATCTAAAACCTGAACAATCATGCGAGTAATGTCTGTTTTCCATAGCTTGAAGCGATTCTGTAAATTTTCTATTAAATAGTTTTTCAAAGTATGAATACTTGCATCATCATTTATGTTACGCAAAACTACCACGAGACCCGTTACACCGGAAGACACCATGGAAAGACAAGAAAACTCAGAGGAAAAGTCATTCGTTAATTTTTCATATGGACTAGAAGCTTTACCACACGCTGAATTAGTCCACTGATGGTTATTGACGGCTGGTATGTCATAATCCGAGGAGCATGCAACAAATGCAGTTTTTTGTTGAAGTCGTTGTAACATAACCCTCCCACATCCTACCTGTGCGGGAGGAGATGGGGAATTATAAAATTTCAACTCTTTTTGTATTTATATTCTTATAGGATTAGATAATAATTCTATTAAATTTGTACAGTGACGTCTAATAACCCAAATGAAACTAATATTCGGTATTCTTAGTTAAGTTACTGATCTGCTAATCTGAAGGTCGTGCGATCAAATCCCGCTCGGACTTTGTGATTTTTGACTTATTTGGCAGGTTGTGGTCTATATTACAAATTAAGCTGTAGGTCCAAGGTGGGGTGAGAAGCTTAACCTCCGTCAGAACGAACAATTCGGACGGAAGAAAAGCTAGGGTTAACTAGGATATATATATATATAGAGGGTGTCCGGGAAAAGTGGTACACATTTCATGAGGCTATACTATGCTACCCATACAAAATACTGGAATGAACTAAATATTAAAATGGAAAGTAACACTTACAGTTTTATTAGTAAATTTCTACATGGGCTCCTTTTGTGGTACGACATATGTCTAGCCGCTAATCAATTTCAGTCCAAACACTACTCAGCATCTCTTGAGTTACGGTTTCTATGGCTGCAATAATCCGTTGTTTCAGGTTGTCCACACTGTCCACCATTCCGGTATATCCATATACAGCATTTTTTATGTAACCCCAAAAGAAAAAGTCGAGGGCTGTCAAATCCAGTGATCCGAAAACTTCTCATTCAGTGCAACGCGAACAACATTACTGAAATGAGGTGGTGCACCATCTTGCTGAAGGAAAATGCCATCTTCTTCCAGCTGTGGGAAGACAAATTCCTGAAGCATGTAAAAGTAATTCGTCTGCGTGTCGCTAGGCTCATCAAAAAAAAAAAGGTCCTATGACTTTGTTATGCAGTAGACCACACCAAACATTAACTTTTGGAGAATCACGGACGTGTTCGATGACCTCGTGTGAATTTTCAGATCCCAAAACTCTGCAATTATGCCTATTAAATAACACCACCATTTGTGTGGAATGTGGCTTCGTCTGAAAAACAAATTTTGCTTAGAAAACCTTCATTTTCTTCTATCTGATCCAGAACATGAGTTGTAAACTCAAAACGTTTCTTTTTATCATTTGGATAAACCTTTTGAAGAAGTTGCAGTTTGTAAGCATGAAGTTTTAAACGTTTGTGTAACATATCATGTACAGTTGATTTAGGTAGACTCAACTGTTGACTACAGAGTCTTACAGACTTCTTTGGACTGTGTAAAAACGATTGCCTGATGCGTTCAACATTGTCTTCTGAAGTGTGCGGCCGACCTGTTGTTTTGTCAAGTAAAACACTTCCTGCATCTTTAAATTTTTTGTGCCATTTCTTGATAACATTACCACTAGGTGGATCCCTACCATATGTTCGCTGGAATGCTCTCCGTACTCTGATAACTGATTTGAATTCAGCAAACTATAGCACACACTGTGGGTTTTCCATTCCTTTGACACAACGACTCACACCAGCAACTTTGAACACACTGACGCGCCGAGGGCAATAATCACCAGTTACGCTGTTGCGCGTCAGAGGGTGCGCAGAAACACATCGCACATACAGTATACTAACAAAAACTGTAAGTGTTACCCTTCATTTTAGTATTTAGTTCATTCCAGTATTTTGCATGGGTAGCATATATACTAGGGGCACTCAATATATTATGCCCCACCCTTTTTTCTTAGATAAATAATAAGTCATGGGACTGAAATGTCTTTTGGGCCATAAGTTTGAACTTTCTGCGCTTCACATAACCGGATTTTTCCACTTTGAACCTCCCCTCCTTATATAAAACCGCTTTTAAACGCCCTTGTATAAAACCGATGGTTAACGCAGTTTCGAAAATGGCGTCTGACAGTGATGTGCGACGTAAACAGAGAGCTGTTATCGAGTTCTTGACCACAGAGAAGGAAACAGTTGGAAATATTCACAAACGTCTACAAAACGTTTACAGAGATGCTGTTGTTGATCGAAGCACAGTTGGACGCTGGTCTAAATGTGTGAGATCATCGAAAGAGGGAGAGCAGCCTCGATGATGAGCCACGCAGCGGTCGCCCGACATCGGCTGTCACATCTCACACTGTACAACGTGCTAACACCATCATTCGATCAAATCGGCGCGTCACATACAAGGAGCTATCAGTGGAGCTAGGAATTAGTGAAGGAAGTGTGAATACGATAGTTCAGTAACTGGGATACTCGAAAGTGTGTTCACGGTTTGTTCCTCGCCAACTGACTGAAGATCACAAAGCCTAAAGAAAAGAAATTGCTTCTGAGTCGTTGGTTCGATACGAGACAGAAGGGGATGACTTCCTTTCACAATTGTGACTGGGGATGAGACTTGGGTACACCACTTTGAACCTGAAACAAAACGCCAATCCATGGAGTGGCATCACGCAGACTCCCCACGCAAGAAAAAGTTCAAAATGGCTCCCTCTGCAGGAAAGGTTATGGCCACCATCTTGTGGGACATGAAAGGGGTGATTCTAGTGGACATTATGAAGAAAGGACAAACAATCAACTCAGAGGCATATATTGCTACCCTACAGAGACTCCAGAGACGTATAAAGCGAGTTCGACCGGAGAGAAAACTGGAAGACGTCCTTCTTTTGCACGATAACGCAACACCACACAACAGTTTGCAAACAAGAGAGGCCATCACAAAAATGCGCTTGACTGTGTTACCCCACCCTCCATACAGTCCGGATCTGGCACCTTCAGACTTCCATTTGTTTGGGCCAATGAAGGATGCTATTCGTGGAAGAAAGTTTCAAAGTGACGATGAGGTTGTTGAGGAGGTTAAGAGGTGACTCGAGCGGAACCCAGTGGACTTTTACCAGCAAGGAATAAAGGCCCTTGTTTCGAGGTGGAGGAAAGCCGTAGAAAAGGATGGAGACTATGTGGAAAAGTAAAAACTTGTAAAAAAGGTATGTAACTACTTGCGTACAAAATTTCCGGAACTTAAAGGAAACTTGGAAAAAAAAAAAAGGTGGGACAAAATATATTGAGTGGCCTTCGTATATCATATATATCGGGTGATTTCTTTAAACATGACACTTTAAAAAGCTTGTATTTTTTTCTTAACTAAAGTAAAAGTATGAAATTTTTACTGAACCTTCTCTACACATGGGGAATTAGTTCCCCAGCGTTAAACATGTTCTATGTGATGCCCTCTCAGTTCATTAACGCTTTCCACACGAACAACAAAATTTT
This sequence comes from Bathynomus jamesi, assembly GCA_023014485.1. Classification (NCBI taxonomy): domain Eukaryota; kingdom Metazoa; phylum Arthropoda; class Malacostraca; order Isopoda; family Cirolanidae; genus Bathynomus; species Bathynomus jamesi. The sequence goes on along the minus strand of JAJOZX010009614.1, from coordinate 66,151 downwards.
GTAATACTCTGGACAGAGTACCTGTTGGAATCTGAGAAATTTCTCATTCACTTGATGCTTTCAGTTCTTCTATTGTGTATGGTTTCCGTTTAAACACTCTTTCTTTTAAATAACCCCACAGAGGGTCACAGGGGTTTAGATCTGGTGATGTTGGTGGCCATGATACTCCTTTATCATAAACCGCAGGACAGGACATTGGACAGGACTCTTCCGTTTAAAGCAGCGATTCACAACCTGGGCGAGATCGCCCTCCAGGGGGTTTTTGAAATTGAGGGAGGCGGTAAACACTAGGGGGGCACTAGCTGTAACAGAGCATTCACTGTTTCCAGAACATTCGCATTTATACCGGCTTTCCCTCATAAATAATCACGTGACACATTGCTGCTTCTTTGTTTAGAAATACTTCTTTGAAACAGGAATAATATGTACTGGAGTTGTGAAGTGTTCCCACAAAAGTGGCAACATATACTGTACTTCCATGCAGCGTTGCCAGATGAGCTTTACAAAATCTCTGACATTACATCTTAAAATATATATATATATATATATATATATATATATATATATATATATATATATATATGTAAGCCCTCAACATTCGCGGAACTCGCGCATTCGCGATTTACTTATTGTATACCTCTTCAACATTCGCGACAGATTGGGTTCGCAAATTCGCGAATTGGCTGCTAGGGTGCACTCCTGTTCTAGTCTCTGAAATCGTCAACACATCCCACCAGATGTTATTTACTGCTTGACTGTCGAAAGTATCACTGCTGCGTATTTAGATTTTTACTGTATCTTTATTTTTACAGTATTTCCCGTTGTGTGATCTAAATCATGCCTCCGAAGCGTAAAGGAAGTGGTTCATGTGCTTCTGCTCCAAAAAGGCAGAAAAAAGTGATGCATTTAATTGAAAAATTAAAAGTGTTAGACCGACTGGCTACCGGAGAAAATGCATCAGCTGTTGGCCGCCGTTTTAGAATCAACGAGGCTACTGTGAGGTCAATAAAGAAAAATGAAAAGGCCATCAGAGGTAGTGTTGCGTGTAATAGTGCTGTGACTGCAAAAATGGTGTCGCAAATATATGCACCGGTATTGTATTCTTAAATGTTTATTATAAATCTTTATTAACATTTGTAAATTTTCATTTCAATTCCTTACCAGGTACCAAACCTCATTTTTCCCATTGACTTAAGGTATTAACATTCGCGAGCTTTTCGACGAACGTGACTCTCGCGAATGTTGAGGGTCTACTGTGTGTATATATATATATATATATATATATATATATATATATGCACAGAAACATCCTGTCATTATATATGACTGCAAAATTTACTAAACGAATTTATGAGAGGGAGGGGGGGCGTCAGCCAGCATTGCTTCGTGGAAAGAGGCCATGTGGTGAAAAAAGTTGGAAACCACTGGTCTAAAGGGATCTTTTCGGTTTGACGGCCTATAATATTTTTTAAAATTACTTGTTTTTTATTGTCTAGTTTTAATGGAGGATTTCAAAAATAACATTCATGTTTTAGAGAAACAAATAGTGAGGCAGTTATACATTTTAGTTTAGAGAATATCATATACGCTTTAAGAGTCCAAAATCCCTGAAAGTTTTAGGTCAACTGTACGCTCATGATGATTGGTTAGGTTAAGTCATGATATTTTCGTTTGTTTTGACAGTAAACTAACGAAAATATCATGACTTAACATAACCAATCGTCAAGGGCGTACAGTTGACCAAACCGGGCATTCTGTTAACCTAACTGGGCATTCAGTTAACCTAACCAGTTGGTAGAGTCTAGAATTTGACGGTCCCGTAGCCATGACTCGTTTTTTTCCGCCGGTCGTCAAACCAAAAAGATCCCAATACGTTTAAAAATATCTATTTTAAATTTGTTAAATTGCATATAACTGCCTCACTATTTGTTTCTCTAAAACATGAATGTCATTTTTTAAATCCTCGATTAAAATTGGACAATAAAAAACGAGTAATGTTAAAAAATATTACAGGCCGTCAAACCGAAAAGATCCGTCTAAAGTATCTTGTAAGTATCGTGAGCTGAGAGGACATCACATAGAGCATGTTTTGCACTTGCGAATTAATTCCCATGTGTGGAGAAGGTACAGTAAAATTTTCATGCTTTTATTTCAATTAATAAAAAAAACATACAAACCTTTTAAATTGTCACATGTTTAAATAAATAACCCGATATATATATATATATGATGAATTGAGTGTTCCTGAGGATGTCATTAGACGAAAGCGCTTGAGCACCCCTTTGTGTTTCTTTTTCCTTCGTGGTTTTATTCATCATAAATACTTTTCACGTGTCACTTTCGTGAAATAATTTTTCATATATTATATATATATATATATATATATATTATATATATATATATATATTATTCATAGAAGCACTTATAGTTTAAGTGGAAATACAGTATGAACAATTAAACATTTTGTTGTAAAGTTATAATGTTTCAGACCAACAAAGACCCTAGGATCCACTCATGGCTGGTCTACCTAACTGTGTTCGTAATTGTGTATTGTGCATGTCCTCCGTGGTGGCGGAGGGGACCTACAATTTTACGTGGGTTCTGAACCACAAAGCCTTAATTTTACTACCTTAGACTATACCCAATCTATCAACATATGCGTCTAATCGATTTTTAAACATGTTTATAGACGTGCTACTAATTACTTCTACCGACAAACTATTCCACCTATTTACTATTCTATGCGTAAAAAAGTTTTTGGCAACTGCTGTCTGGAACCTTCTACTTGTCAACTTACACCCGTTATTTCTAATCCTATTATATTGAGATATTTCGAAAAAGCTATCTCTATCTACGTTGTCGAACCCATTCATAATTTTGAAAACCTGGATTAGATCACCCCTTAGCCTCCTAGTCTCGAGTGTAGTCAATTTTAACTTCTTAAGCCTTCTTCGTACGACTTTGACCTAAGCGACGGAATCATCTTAGTTGCTCGTCTATGAACTCTTTCGATTTTGTCTATATCTTTGCGCATATGCGGATTCCAAAATTGGATCGCGTACTCCAAATGGGGTCTAACTAATGATTTATAAAGAGGAACTATAATATCGCGCGATTTGTGCTCAAAATTCCGAGCTATAAACCCTAACACTTTGTTCGCCTTATTGACCGCTGCTGTAATTTGTTTCGCTACTTTTAAGTCGCCAGTGACTATAACTCCTAAATCTTTTTCCTGCTCTACGCTTGTTAACTCTTTCCCTGACATACTATAGCAAAATTACCGTTACGCGAACCTATATGTAAAATTTTGCACTTATCGACGTTAAATCTCATTTGCCATGTGACTGACCAATCAACGATTTTATTCAGATCTTCCTGGATTTTACCTCTATCTTCGTCATTAATCGCCCTACCACCCAGCTTCGTGTCATCCGCAAATTTTGAAACTGTACTGACTAGGCCGACATCTAAATCGTTAATATATATAAGAAAAAGCAAGGGGCCCAATAGAGAACCCTGAGGAACGCCACTCGCTCCATTAGCCCAACACGACTCCGCTCCATCAACGACCACCCTCTGTTTCCTACCTCGCAACCACTCTTTTATCCAATTTATTACTAAACCCCTGATTCCCTGATTCCATGAGCCTTAGTTTTTTCAATGAGTCTTTTGTGCGGTACGGTGTCAAACGCTTTTTGAAAATCTAAATACACTACATCAACCGCCCGATGACTATCGTAAACGTCAACCACGCTTTGAAAAATTCTAAAAGATTAGTTAAGCAAGATTTGTTTCGCCTAAAACCGTGCTGCGTATTTCTAACTAAGTTATGCAATTCTAAGTGTTCGACTATACGATCCCTAATTATTGATTCCAGTAGCTTACCTACAACGGACGTTAAACTGATTGGCCTATAATTTCCCGCCGCACCTTTATCGCCTTTCTTAAAGATAGGTGTTACGTTTGCTAACTTGAAATTATCTGGTACGCACCCCTCAGAAATAGACGCATTAAAAATCTTTGTTAGCGGCACAACAATGCTATCTTTTAATTCTTTTAGTTGTATGGGATATATGGAATCCAGCCCCGGTGATTTACGCGTTTTCATTTTATCAATATAGCGCATTACCTCCCCTTCACTAACCACAATATTATCCAAAATATTACCATTATCAAAAGGTATTATGTCTATGACCGTAGGGATATTCGTTACATCTTCTTTCGTAAAAACTGACGTAAAAAATTCGTTTAGCAAGGTAGCCATTTCCTTGTCTTCAGAAACTAGATCTCCGTTAACATTTTTCAACGGCCCCAAGACACTTTTTACTGGATTTCTATTGTTGACGTATTGAAAGAATCGCTTGGGTTTTCTTTACCGTCACGAGCTATGGAGATTTCAAATTCGCGCTTGGACTTTTTTATTACACTTTTCGCTTGACGCCTTGGAGATATGTAGTTGTTTCGTAACAACAAATTGTCTTTATCGCACTTATGTTGCCTATAAGCCCTATCTCTACTCTTTATAATGTCTCGTACTCTAGAAGTAAACCACAAGGGCTTGTTGTTTACTTTCGCACGCTTAATTTTGTACGGTACACATTCCTCATTTATAGTCCTAAATACTGTTTCAAACGATTCCCACATTAGTTTGGCGAAGGAGTTCCCCATTACGTTTTCTCAATTGACGTGTGTAGTGTACCGCTACCAGATGTAGTGATCGCCTCTATTTATTTACTTTCTTCAATATTTACGCTTCTTTCTACTTTACTATCGGCTCTTTATTTCATTTATCACTTGCTTTCTCTACTCTCTTTTTCGCCGTACCGTATAAAGATTCTGGTAGCCACGCCGAGACCTGACTCTGAAAGTCCGTTACAACACGAAGCGGGAAGGGGGGTTTATTAATACTCTATTTTAACACTTGTAAACGTTTTATTGATTCCGAAAATGGTTGTTAGTTAGTTTAGGGGGATGCGAGTATGAAATATTACTAAATATATTTACGTCGGAGAGGGGCACAAAACAATTTGATTTTAAGATCACATGGCTCCAATCTTACGCGTATCGCGCCACCCAAGAGACTGACTCCCTTATGGGGTAGCCCACTCTTTGTCGGCCTCTATTCAGGATTGCCAACTCTTCCCAGTTTAAACAATTTCAAACAATTTCACAATTTTTAGTAAATAATTTATATTAAACATTTTAATAATTAATTAAACAGAAATTAATATTCTTAACTAAGCATTACTACACGTGTGACAATTTATTTCGAAATTTACAAAAGTCTGCGTGCTGGAAGTTAGGAATTTTAGTCGGCTTAGCCGGTTTCGAGTGACATACTGAGAGGACAAACTCTACCATATTGTGATCGCTATTGCTCAACGGTTCTGTTACTTGAAGATCAGTAATTAGCCTATCATCCGTGGTTATTACTAAATCTAAAATACTGTCCAACCTCGTAGGTTTCCCAACCTTTTGACTAAGAAAGCTATCCTCGAGAAAATTAACTAAACGATTACCTTCCGCGTCTCCCTGCATTGTATCGTAATTCACGTTGGCGCAATTAAAGTCACCCATAACTAAAGCCTGTTCACTACCTATTATTCTCTTTAGTTCACGATATAACGCTTCGTCCGTATCAGCTGTTTGATTAGGAGGCCTATATATAACCGCAACAAGAAGTTTGAAATCGTTCAATTTAAGTTCTGCTATAGTCGAATCTATCGGTTCTGGAATTGTGTGCTTTACTTCTATAACGTTCGCAATATTATCTTTGATATACAACATAACACCGCCTCCTCGCCTACCTATTCTGTTTTTAACAAAAAGTCTATAACCTCTAATTTGATACCCCCCTACAAAGTCACGTGTTTCAGTGCTAAGCCACGATTCATTTATCGCAATTAAATCATAGTCTTTACAAGCAATTAAAGAACAAAATTCGTTTATTTTATTTCGTAGGCTACGCGCATTTAAGGATAGAACCTTCAAATTGTTTGTAATTGCGACACCTTCGCGAGCGCAGGGGAAATTCGTGGAATTTACGCTGGGACCGTTCGAGTTACGGCAGCCTGAAAAGAAGAGATAGTATTATGAAATAGTCTTCCTAAACGCGCAGCTCCAACGTCATTAAGATGAAGTCCATCTTCGAGGAACAAGTCCCTCCTGCCGTAGAAACTGTTCCAAAAATTCGCAAAATGCACTCCTTCCTGTTGGCAAAGAGACTTTAGGTTATTGTTGATATAGGCCGCCTTGCTGTAGAAATCGCTACGTTGGATAAATCGAGGAAGTATACCTGCTAAAACAATCTTATTAGTTTTTTTCCTTTAGTCGCTTTAGTAAGTCCCTGTACCTAGCTAGCAGTTCTTCCGATCTAGAATTTAAAACGTTATTAGTACCGACATGAATAACGTACGTTGTGTCCTCGGCGGTACCGTCTGTAAAATGGTCAACACTATTAGTTATATCCTCCACCCTTGCACCAGGGTAGCAGTAACGGCGCCTACGACGAGGGTTACTCCCACAGAATTTCTCGAGCTGCCCTCGAACAATGAAATCGCCAACGAGTCGTACAGTATTTCCTGTTCATGAGCATCTTCGAAACCTAAAACAGAAAACTTATTGTTTGTTATTACTGGTAGACAAGTCTTAGGTTTTCTCAATGGGGCTCCATTTTATTTATATATATATATATATTAGGGTGCCACTTATTTGGGGTGTTTTTCATTTTTGGGGAATTTCTATCAGGACGGGCACATTTCTGGTGTCATTCCGTCTAAAAACATTGTGTGTAAAAATTTTTGAAATAAAATAATAATTAGAACTGCCTCAACGAGGTCAAAGTTTATACTTTTTGTCGAAAAGTACTCATGGCGTTTGTTATCATGTCAGTTTTCGTTTCGATAGCTGCTGTAGTTTCTGAGTTGAAAAATGATAACAGACAGACAGACGGACGGTCAGAGTCGTTGGTTTAGTCTTCCGCACTGGTGTACAGAAGACTAAAATGAGGTATTATACAGGGTGTAACACGAGTTTATCCAAATATTGATACAGGCGAAAGAACATGTTATTCTAAGTAGAAATGGGTTGGGACGAGTTTTGCCAACACTAACAGTGTTTCATTCTCTTTTTCAGTGAGTTCTGAAACGACGTGATGGCTTCGGCAACAAGATCTAAAACAGCAGTCTATCTCCTGGGGACCGTGGACCACAGCATCACAGGAAGCATGCTGCCTACGGGAAAGCAGGCGCTTCAGTACTTTTCCACCTTCACCTTGACGTCAAGAAGCCGATCAAGGAAGCAGCCGCTGAGACAGTGACCGCAGTCAAGGAATTCTGGGAGCGGTCCCGTATTCCTACGCAGAAAGACCAACGCGCAAGGGACAAGGTTCTCCGAATGTACGAGAAGTGGCGGGCTCTGAACAAGAACTCGAAACGGCGCACTGTGACCCAAATCAGGAACGAGGCCGAGTTCCTCTCATCCCTTGACCGCCTCTTCGACATCGCACACGAACAGGCGATGTCGATGATCACAATCGAAGAGGACAGGGAGTTCCTGACGGGACAAAGGGCCGAGGTGCGGCGCGGCCGCATCTCCTCCACACGTGACATGACGCTGCACACTGAGGAGGAGCGTGCGAGGAGACAGGAAGCGGAAAGGAGCCGCCGGCAAGATGATGAAAGGGCGAACAGAGAGAGCCGAGAAGAACTCGTCGAACTGGCATCGAGCTCCAGCTCAGGTGCAAGCAGCCCGACTCGGTCACCGACACGGCGTCGTCGCCGAGAAGAAGAGGAAGAGCTCTCTCTCCCGGGCCCGTCCACGTCGAATGCAGAAGCATCTACGACCCCTTTACCACCCAAGCGATTCCGCGCGTCGAAAAGATGATCACCCCTGATCTCTCCGCAGCGATGGATCGGACGAAACTTACCGACCGAGAAGGTGTTTTTTTGCTGTCGGCGGCTGCGAGGAGCTTGGGCCACGACCCTGAGGAGCTGGTCTTGAACCGCGAATCCTCCCGCCGCGACCGAGCAAAGTTCCGTGCTATGGCAGCAGCGGAAATGAAGGCAGCCTTCCATCCTACTGTGCCGCTGACCGTTCACTGGGACGGGAAAATCGTACCAGCGGCTGACGGAGGCCCTGCTGAAGATCGCCTTCCAGTTCTGGTGTCTGGGGAGAACGTCGACAAGCTTCTGGCTGTGCCCAGCCTCCCCGACGGCACCGGCCGCGCCATGGCGGAAGCCGTCCTCTCTGCCCTCGAGGATTGGGACATCAAGGGACGGATCTGTGCCCTCTCTTTTGACACCACCGCCTCAAACACAGGACTCTCAGGAGGAGCTTGCTATATCATTGAGCAGAAACTCGAGAAGACAGTGCTTCATTTGGCTTGCCGCCACCACATCCACGAACTGGTGTGCGAGAAGGCATTCACGGCGTGCCTCGGTCCCTCTACTGCTGACATCCTCCTGTTCAAACGATTCGCCGCCCAGGGGACTTCATCGATCAAACCAAAGCGAAGCCCTTCGAGGATGGAACCATGCCGCAGCACCTGAAGGACGCCCGCGACGACCTGCTGATCGAATTCAGCCGCCTCCTCGACGGTCAACATCCACGTGATGACTACAGGGAACTTCTGGAGCTCTCTGTAATTGTGCTGGGCGTCCGAACAAGCGGGGTGCCCGGTTCGCTCGTCCCAGCGCCTTCCATCGCGCGCGCTGGATGGCAAAAGTCATCTATGCCATCAAACTGTTCCTGTTCCGGGAACAGTTTCAGATGTCGTCAGGCGAAGCGGCTGAATCCGGCGATTCACCATCTTCGCCGTGTCCATCTACGTGACGGCCTGGTACAAAGCGCCGCTCCCGGCAACGGCCCCAGCCGCGGACCTCGCGCTGCTCAAGGCCCTCGTCTATTATCCGGACTCAGCGGTGGGCCAAGGCGACGGCGACAGTCTTCGCCAGGCACCTATGGTACTTGAGCGAGCGCCTCGTCACCCTGGCCATCTTCGACGAGGGTATCGACTTGGCGACAAAGCGGGAGATGATTAAAGCGATGGAAGAAGAGGAAGGATCGGAGGATCCCCCGCGGCGTATCAATGTGGACCTGTCCACCGCCTCAATCGCCAACAATACATTGGCCAAGTTCGCAACGACTACATCAAAGGAGTTCTTCAAGGTTCTGGACATCAGCACCGCCTTCCTGCTCAAGGATCCGGAGGTGGCGGACGGACCCAGCCTTCATCGCCGCATCCCGCCGAGTCCAGGCCCTTCAAGTTGTCAATGACTTCGCGGAGCGCGGGGTGGCGTTGATGCAGTCTTTCAACCTGGCCCTTACCAAGAGTGAAGACCAAAGGCAGTTCCTCTTACAAGTGGTCGAGAAGCACCGCTGTGACTTCCCAACCGCCGCAAGTCCACCGTGACCTCTGCAAAGTAGGCAACAATGAGAGGGATGGGCGCCCATGATACCCCCCCCCCCCCTTGAGGGGCTAATACTCGAGTTGAGGGGGACCTAGAGTTGAAAGTATGAAGTCCAGTTATATGTTTTAGGTCAAGATTAGTAGCTTGAACAAACTAGAAGTGATATTTTATTTGCTAGAGGCATAGAACATCATGATCTAAAATTTCTACTTTTCGAGAAAATATACAACTTTGACCGTATTGAGGCAGTTCTAAATATTGTTTTATTTCAAAAATATTTTACACACGATATTTTTTGACAAAATGGAACCAGAAACGCGCCCGTCCCGATAAAAATTCAAACTTTCGAAAATAAGTGTCACCCTAATATATATATATATATATATATATATATATATATATATATATATATATAGAGAGAGAGAGAGAGAGAGAGAGAGAGAGAGAGAGAGTTGACAAAAGTAGATACCTGGATTTCCTCTCCCCCTAAAAATTATAAAAGTCAATAAATAATAAGAAATTAATTAAACCAATATACAGTATTTAAAATTAGGTTCCTTTCCCCTTTGCATTTATTGGTTAAATAAATAAATGAATAAATAAATAAATATATGTATAGTATATACTGTATGATGCAAACCCACAAGGAACCACTGTGAGTTTGCATCATTCATTCATTTGACGTGTTTAATTGTGAAATTCATCCCATATATATATATATATATATATATATATATATATATTATATATATATTATATATTATTCTAGGTAAGGACCCTCCAATCATTAAAATTCCAGTTAGCTTTAAATTTCCCAAACCAACAAAAATACAAAGAATTTAAACCAACATTTATTTTTGAAAAAAAAAGTGTAAACAAAACTTTGGAAATTTTACGTCACAGGAATTATAAAAAATTACAACCAAGCAAGTTTTTATTCAGAATATAAATTAAATAAATAAAGAACACTAAAATTAGCTGAATAAAATGAAGGTAATCCAAAACTTTAAATGAAAATACAAACAATAAAGTCAGTAAAAAAAATAACACTAACGCGCCCAACCCCAACCAACCCGACCCAACCAACCCCATCCAGCGAAGAAAAAAGAAGAAAAAAATATAGAGAAATGAAGCGGGTGATGAGCTAAATGGTCAACCATTTACATGCTGATAACTTTCAACTGAACTCAAAGCGAATAAATACAACTGGCGATATATTTTCTCTTTCTTATTCTTTCACATATTTTTTATACATATTTTCTTTATTTCTTTATTTTGTTACATTTCTTGAGGTGTATTTCACCTCTCAACAGCTGAACTTGAAAATTCTTTGCCTTTGTGCGATTTCGCTTCCCTTGAATGAGAACCTCCATGTTTTTACGATCGTAGAAAGAGGGCAGAAAATATCGCATCTTTCTGAAAATGAAATTTTTTGAAATTTGCTTTGAATTTCATGCTTGTCTTTTTCTCTCATTAAAAACGCCATTTCTTTTCTTTTGTGCGTTTTTTTCGACATTATTTGAGGCTTTTACAATTTAGTTTACGGTAATCTTTACTTCTTTTCTTACTGTTTTCTTTATGTTTATATATATATACTGTATATATGTATATATATATATATATATATATATATGCCATGTTTTATGCGAATGACTGAACGAAACTTATTCTTTCTTGGCGAATTGTTGCAGTGAAGGACGTCACTTCAACTTTTCGTGCTGTTTCAGGAAGGTTCATAATTAGTGTCTCTTCTCACCCATGAGAATTTTAATATGCTCTCTCTCTCTCTCTCTCTCTCTCTCTCTCTCACACAACGTTTATAAATCCATATATCTAAAATCTAATTAACCAAATCTAATTTAACCTAACCTAACTTACTTTAGTGCAATCGAACTGAGGAGATGTAATGATGGAGCTGTTTAACCGCCTTTGCAGCACCTAAGGTGAATCTTTTCGGTTTGGCGGACTACTACAGATTTTTACGAAACTTTGCAAATCAATTACATTAGATTGCTCGGTTAAATCAGCTGTACGCCCTTGACGATTGGTTAGGTTAAGTCGTGATATTTTCGTTAGTTTACTGTCAAAACTAACGAAAATATCACGACTTAACCTAACCAATCGTCAAAGGTGTACAACTGATTTAACCTGGCAAGCTAATTGATTTGCTAAGTTTCGTAAAAATCTGGAGCAGTCCGCCAAACCAAAAAGACACCCCATATGACGGAGGCGTCCTACAACTTTACGTGGGATCCGAACCACGGGTCGCTACACAATCGAGACACAGAAGACGGTCTCCCATCCAACTATTTTCTTTCCAGACTCAGTATCGCTTAACTTCGCTGATCGACAGGAAGCGGTGTTACGACATTGGCCACGGCGTAGCACCGTCGAGCTGAGAAAGGTGTGATCAGTGTTCGGGAGGCAATTGTGGTCTTGAAAGGTACTTTCTGTTAGGTTACTAAACCTAACCTATTCTAATTTTAACTAACGTAATGTAGCGTAACTTAACCTAATCAAGGCTAACGTATCTTTTTTGCCGACATTAAAAATGTCTAGATTTTTTCTATAATTTTTTTAATATCTAACCTACTAGTGTCTCCGAGCAACTGATACAATGAGCAAACCAACCAACCAACCAACCAACCAAACCAAACAACCAACTAAAAATGTTACCAGTGTAGTCGAGACCACCATGGCCGAGACCGAGACCTAAGCACGCGAGACCGAAACCGTGACCTAAGCACACGAGACCGAAACCGTGACCTAAACATCCGAGACCGAGACCAGAAAAAAGGCCTCGAGACAGAGACCAGTCTCGAGTCCCACATCACTGAATGTTACCTCACAAAAATTACTCCACTACATCTGTGAATTACCTCACACTCGACCTCACTTGTGTCCAGTTGCCTACCCTCACACACAAACTATATATATATATATATAATATATTATATATATATATATATATATAAATTAAAATGGTAAAAAAGGTAAGAACGGAATCTGCATCCGTGAACACGTTTTCTCCCGATTTAACCCAAGTTCCGCATTGCAGACTCAAATTCAGGATGTATCAAAATTTCAGATGAGAAACAAATTTATGTATACGCATACTAACTTTAGTAGGTATATATATATATATATATGTGTGTGTGTGTGTGTGTATGTGTGTGTGTGTATGTGTGTGTGTGCGTGCATTTGATTGATTTATTTAATAGTTTTCTGACAATTGGTACGCTTGAGTACTCAACTGATTGATTAATTTCTGGATTATTTTGTTATGCAAATAAGGTGTGTGTGTGTATATATATAATATATATATATATATTATATATAATTGGGTATCTATATTGTTTTCACGTGTTCTGAAGCGAATAACGGATAACAGGCTCCAAGTTATGATTCAGATAATGGGAACAAGTCTTGATTTTATCACAGATTCTACGACAATGGGCGTTATAGTTTAATTTGCATATATTTTATGCATTTTCGGAACAGATGCCATTTCACAGTGATTTTTTTTTTTTTTTTTTTTTTTTTTTTGACAAGATGGCGTTTCTTCCAAACTTTCCAAAACATGCGGCCAAAATTGAAAAACTTTTGGAATAAACATTTTATACTTGATTGTAAAAACTATTAATTAAATTTTGGGACGTTAAAATTTAAATTTTTAAAGTCGAATTATATTATATTATTTAAAAATAAAGTTTCACGGCAACGTTAGAAAGCAGCTTCGGATTCCATAGTTAGGTGCTTTAGTTGATAATTATGAGAGCGTCTTTAATACACTTTTTTTGTTTGTTCTAAGCAGATTCAATCGTGAGTCCGACGCTCTAACACTGGCGGGTTTGAGTCGGATTAACTTTATTTCTTGACGTTACATTTTATGGACAAGTTTTGGGTTAGATTAGGTTAGTAGGTAAGCATAGATTAGGATTGGCCAGGTTAGATTAGTTTAGTAGGATAGGTTAGGTTAAGTTAGATTATTAGAGCTGATAGAATATTCTTTAGCTTAGGTTAGGATTGGCTACGTTAGATTAGGTTAGTAGGTTAGCGTAGGTTAAAATTGGCTAGGTTAGATTAGGTTAGTTTAGGTTAGGATTGGTCAGGTTAGGTTAAGTTAGATTATTAGTGCTGATAGAATATTCAATGAACCAAATGGGTAGAGTAGGGATCCGATCGACTTACGTGGAAGGTGATCAATACTTTCAACTTTATCAGAATATAACCTATTCGGTCTAATTGGTTAGTCCACCATTCCTGTACGTGCTTATTTGCATATCAAAAATACAAATGACTTTAAATCAGAACTAAGATCAATTCTAAATTCTGAATATTAATCAGGTTTCTTTTTAACTTTTATTGCTATAGCAGGCAAAAATCTTTCACATAGTTCATTAATAATTTGCACGCCATTAACTAATTTCGAGAGTATATGTATGTTATATAACGTGTAATATTATGCCACGGACAGACAGGAAATTCAGAGAAGCACGAAAGCGATAGATTTGAGGATTATAATGACCGATGATGTGAAATTCAAGACACAAAATCAGATAGCGATAAATAAAGCAAAAAGAGTCGCGGGACAGGTAATTATAAGAACCTTTCATACGAAGGTACTTGATGTCCTCATACAAGAAGGAAGAAATTAATAAACTAGAAGATATTCAGAGACATTTCATAGCCAAGATCGATGGCTGCAAAGAACTCAACTACTGGGAAAAACTGTGTAAACTAAATCTGTACTCCCTGGAAAGAAGAAGAGAGAGGTACACCATAATATATACATGGAAAATTATTCAAAAAATGGTACCAAACCTAAACTAAACCCAATTACCATCCAAACAAGTCGAGACCAGTAGTCTCCACCTTTCGTTTCCTCTATCTTAGACGTAAAAGTCCTCTGAATGGCTTCTATGTTTGCAATGTCTCATTTTCTGTATGGGCTTGTGAGTACTACTTAATTATTGGTAGGACTAGACTCTTCCATAATTTTAGATGATGTATGCTTTTTTTTTGTGGAAACTCCTCCAGATGATTTCCATTATTTTCCTATCTTTTGTAATTTTAATGTTATCGTACTCTCTGAATTACTGTACATCCGTCATTATTACTCCAAGATATGTTAAATTTAAACTTTAGGTACGTATACTGTAGGGTCTTTCACAAAGAATTTTGAAAATGGTTTAAAAGAGCCAAGCTTTTATTTATAAACAAGTATTAACACTTTCACTGTCGTGTCATGCATATGTGATTGACAGCGACTCAGGATTCATAGATCAATAGGAAGCAACAGTTTCTTGTACAATTCCCACCCAAAGGTGTAGTCCGATACTTGCTGTTTCATTTCACCAGTGCTTGCTGGTTTCCAATCTTGGAGACGCGATTTACTGCAATGAAAGCGTTGATAAAATGGTATTGAGATTTATTCAGTTATAATGTATCATAAAATTACGTTAAATACTATCGAAACAAAATAGACAGAATTATGCAGATAATGAAAACAAACATTTTGTATGTACCAAACTGTAATGGAAATAACACTGACATCATCATCATCATCATCATCATTATCATCATGAAAAGTTAAAAAAAAATCTCTTCAAGGATTGTAAAAACGAAGATACACTTATTACGTTTACATCAACCATTAACCATTTCATTACGATAAGGTACCAACGTACCTCAAGAAGAAATGTATTGCCGGCCGTTATTGCATTCTTCTTTCGTAAGTAACCGAAAGAAATAAGAAACAAATACTTTATACAGGTCCAGTATACAATTGTATACAGCTGTATACAATTGTATACTTCTGAACATGAACCATGATTAGAAAATGGAAATTTGTTCACAACGCGATACAGTTAAATATATATGAATTTGCTTCACATTATTACATTAAGGATATAATACTGATTCATAAGTACGAAGCTACTGATCTAAAGCCCTTCTGATAACTCGAAATTCCGTACGTTCTACAAAAACTAAGAATCTACTGTAGACACCTTCAATATTTTTTGTCGTACTTTTTTATTTGATAATTAAATCTGTCAATAAATAATAACAGATTTATTGAATCAATATATTTAGGATCGTGTTGCTTTCCCCTTTGTTAATATCATGTAAAGGTGACACGTTCTGACATTCCACTAATGAGCTTTGTCATTTGTTCGCAAGGACAATCATCGTGGTGTCTATTTATTTTTGTCAACCTTCTGCATCTAAATGCAAAGAGATTACACGCTCTTTTACAAGAAGTAGAATAAGGAAAGATCATATAAAGATATGATATGTATTTAAACTCTTTAGTTTAAATACATATTATACTGTATCTTCATATTATTTTTCCTTATTACACCAAATACCTAAATAGACATCATGAATAAAAGTATACATATAGTTGGTTGGTTGTTATATTTTATCCTTATGCAAAGATAGACCCTTGTATTCTGTTTAGTAAGGTATTGTATTATTCTCCCCAAATACCGCACTTCATATTTTCCACCATCCTTCAACTTTTCTGATTTTTCAGAACTTGGAGGGGAAAAGTTGGTACCAACTTTTTTATGGCACCTTTTCTTTAATAAATATCTCTCATCTCTCTCTCTCTCTCTCTCTCTCTCTCTCTCGCTCTCTCTCTCTCTCTCTCTCTCTCTCTCTCTCTTATCTAGAGCAATATTTATACAAAATATTTAGGAAAAATTATTTATTATCCAAAATAATATTTACAAATATTTATCGAAATATAATATTTTAAATATTTTGAGGCCCTACGCCATGGTGTACTTGGCGTAATAGGTAATCCTGCCCTGCATTACCCCATACATACATACATACATACATACATACATACATACCACATTTCACTCATATCCATTTGGTCTGCAACTTGTACACTCAATTCATCATATACTATTTAACAGTACTGATCCGTTATCTCTCTCACTATTAACTTTACCACTCTGATTCTTTCGTGACTAAGCTCTTTTCCGTTTATTCTCCTTCATTCGCCACACAACCTCACTTTACACAGGACTATCATGTGGTCAGAAAGAGCCCAACTCATACCTCGCACTACGCGGATATTGCAACCTCTTTTACCACACTTCTTTTCACGAGCACACACCATGTGTAATAACTAATAGGGTGGGGCACGGGAATCAAGTGTTTTTTGAATAGCTAGTAATCGGCCATTAGGAATGGGAGGGGCGTGCGGTAGGTAGCATTCCATTCCTGGGTTCATAGCATTTAACTTTAACTAACACTCACCTTTATCTTTCAGGTGCCATCATGGAGCAGTGGACGTTAGAACACCGCATGTTCGCGTATGATCATTTTGTTAGGAGTGGCGAGTCAGTGACAGCAGTTCAGCGTGCGTTTCGCCGCAGATTCAACATTCATCGAAATGACTCTGTTCCCGCTCGTGACACAATCTTACGTTGGGTTAACAATCTTCGAACAGGAGGCTCAATAATGAAAACAAAACCGAAGGGGCCGCAACGCACTGTGCGTACTCCAGAGAACGTTGAAAGGGTCAGACAAGCGATGTTGCAAAGCCCAGGCCGCTCTGCTCGGAGACATTCAGCTGCACTCGGAATCAGCAATCGTACTGTTAGACGGATTTTGCATGAAGAATTACATTTTCACCCATACAAGTTAGCGATGGTGCAGGAATTGAATGTAAACGATTGCCCCCAACGACTGAATTTTGCACAGGAAATGCTTGCACTTTATGAGCAGAATGAAAACATGATGGTGGTAATGAGTGATGAAGCCCATTTCCACCTTAATGGGGCCGTCAACAATCAAAACTGTCGGTATTGGGCTGCTGAAAATCCGCGACAACTCCATGAAAAACCGCTGCATAGCCCTAAGGTTACAGTTTGGTGCGCGGTGGGAAAGTTTGGCGTCATCGGTCCCTATTTCTTCGAACAAAATGGGGTTACCGTTACCATAACATCTGGGCGTTACATTGAGATGGTGAACACCTTTTTCATCCCTGAGTTACGAAGAAGGCGTATTGCTCGTCGACATTTGTGGTTTCAGCAAGATGGGGCCACGCCACACACCGCCAGAGCGTCAATGGCTGTTCTTCGCCCCCTGTTTCCCAACCATCTCATTTCGAGATTTGGTGACATTGCATGGCCCCCTCGGTCCCCTGACTTGTCCACATGTGACTTCTTTCTATGGGGGTACCTCAAGTCACGTGTCTACGAGGACAAGCCCCGTACATTAGATGCATTGAAGGAAGCGATCCGTCAACAAATCATCCAAATCAACAGAGACCTGCTGGGAAGAGTGGAGGCCAATTTTCGTAAACGCCTTCAACAATGCGTCGACGGCCAAGGACATCATATGCCAGATATAATTTTCGGTACATGATTATTATGACATGAAATGCTATGTTCTTACGAATGTTGTTCTACCAATATATTTTCTTTACAAAAATATATCATTTTCCTGATTATTCCAAAAACACTTGGTTCCCGTGCCCCACCCTGTATATAGTATTTCCTCTGAAGAGGAGGGCACCAGCCTGACCTCCGCGGGAAGAAAGGTCGACGCGCGGAACCCTTGAAAGCTAACAGGTATATATATATATATATACACAGGGTGTTCAGGAGAAAGGTCAATACTTCGGGAAGTGATAGTATCGGTCATTGTGAGAAAAAAAGTTCATATGAACATGTGTCTAATTCTGAATGGTTACGGAGATAGAGCTGTTTGAATCTACAAATACAAAAGCATTGTTAATGGTAATCAAGAAAGAGAAACCAATTACTGTTTCTAACATTTAATGCTTAAACATTGACATTTTGAATGGTATCAGATACAGAAATGACAAATTTGTTACAGTTTACAATAGTTTTCGAAAATCCCACAGTCAACCTCAATGCACTTTGCAACTCGTGTGCGAAGATCGCGTGTTGTTCGTCTGAGTTGATCTTGACGTTCCTTTATGCGGGCAGCAGCATCCAAAATGCGCGCGAGCAATTCGTCTCGTGTATCCACCTTTCTTTTGTAAACTTGACTTTTCATCCACCCCCACAAACAATAATCTAACGGAGAGAGGTCTGGAGACCTTGGTGGCCATTGAATGGGACCACCGCGGCCGATCCATCGACCAGGGAAAGTTTGATTTAGGTATTGCATCACCAGACGGGTAGAATGTGGAGGAGCTCCGTCATGCTGAAAGTACATACCAGCGCGTGTAGCCAAAGGAACAACGTCCAATAGTCCTGGCAATTCATTTTGCAGAAATTCTAGGTAACTTTGTCCTGTAAGACGATTCTCTAAAGTAACAGGGCCAATCAGCTGATCATCGATGATACCGCACCACACATTGGCAGAGAAGCGATGTTGAAAATTTGTTTCCACGGTGGCAATTGGATTTTCGTCTGACCACCGATGAGAGTTACGAGTGTTGTTGATACCGTCAGGGGTGAAAGTAGCTTCATCGGTGAACAATATTAATCGAAGCAATCGGCGATTAGCATTTACCCAATGACAAAATTCCAGTCGCATGGCAGCGTCTCCTGGTTGAAGGTGTTGTACACGCTGTACATGATATGGATGCAAGCCTTCCTCACGTAATGTTCGCCATAATCTTGTGTGTGGTACACCGAGACGTGTAGAAATTCTTCGTGAGCTAGTAGTCGGACTACGCTCTACCAACTGAAGAATGTTTTCCACTTCATCCACATCTTGTTGACCTTCACGTTCAGATGAAACATGAGCGCTGGCAAGTATACCAATCTCACGCAATGTGTTGAAAACCCTGGTAAACACTCTTCGATCCAGAATTCTGCGGTTCGGAAACCGTCGACGGTATTCTGCAACAGCAGCTGTTGCACTTTCATCGCAAAAACCGTAGACATACACCATATCTGCATATTCGGTATGTGTGAAGGTGTGTGGCATTCTTAACACAGCTTCAAACACCAAACAATGTCACTCACAACAGTCAGCTGTCGATTGGCTTATGTTACATGCTTACATTACAGCTTACACGGTTCAAGGTTATAGGGGAGGGAAGTGGGAGGAAGAGCTGCGCGCGCATCAGATTCAAACAGCTCTATCTCCGTAACCATTCAGAATTAGACACATGTTCATATGAACTTTTTTCTCACAATGACTGATACTATCACCTCCCGAAGTATTGACCTTTCCTCCTGAAACACCCTGTATATTCCTTGTGGGTTTGCATCAAATATATATATAAATTTTGTATCGTAAATTATATTTCTGAGCTCAGATACTGTAATTTCATGTTTTACACTTTTAATAAAGAACTGCAATATTAAAATTTTGCTACAACACTAATAATGGAATCATATTATTAATTATTAATGCATATGTTTAAAACAAAATTAATTATAAGACTATTTGTTTATCTCTCTTTACACACACACACACACACACACACATATATATATATATATATATATGTATATTATATTACTTACTTTGTGTGAGTTCGAACGACGGTTCAGGATCGATCTGGTCGACCCCCCTCCCGCCTCATTTGTGGGGTTTGGTGAAGGAGGGAATTGACATATATATATATATTATATATTATATATAGAGAGAGAGAAGAGAGAGAGAGAGAAAGAGAGAAGAGAGAGAGAGAGGGTGTCCCATAAGTCCGGTCTCAGGGAAAAAATTTAAAATGAATTTTCCTTGAGACCGGACTTATGGGACACCTGCATATATATATATTATATATATATATATATATATATATATATAATATAGTGTATATTAGTATCATAACCTTAAGTTTAAAACATCACTTTTAATTTATGACATTGCATAACGTTTATCTATAAGAAAATGCTGGTGCTGGTTAAGTGTGCGGTCTACCTACATCGGCGGTCTACCTTTTAATTATAGCTTCTTATCATTTTACTAATTGTTTGTTTACATCCCATTGTCAATCGCCCTTGACGATTGGTTAGGTTAGTCATGATATTTTTCGTTAGTTTTAACGAAAATATCATGATTAAACCTAACCAATCGTAGGTAGACCGCACACTTAACCAGCACCGAAATGCTTTTGTTTTCGTATTTATACGTCAACGTATGCCCGAAGTTACAACATTACTTGGTCAATGGTCTGTCTGGTATATTAATGAACTTTCCTTCTTACAGTTGGCGAGCCTCGTTTCCTTCGTGTATTGGTCTTTTGCCCTTATTATTATTATTAAAAGCGACGTAACTTTACCGTCCCATTTCGAGGCATTAAGTCGAACGGAGACTGTAAACTCGACCAACGTACACGGAAAAATCTATAATTACGGGCATGCCGTATGGCCTTCATTTATATATTAGGAACTTAATCCTACCGTAATAGAATTTCCTCTATCCGAGTTATAATTAAATGTATGAACGTATTGTAAATTAATCTGTTCTCAATGCAAACACGCAATTAGGCGTTCATTCCAAGCTATTCAGAGGGAAAATCTCTTCAGATTCGGCCTTCTCGTTCGATTTAATTAAAGGGTTTGGCGCAGTGCGTTTCATTTGAATTTTCGTACCTTCATTCTGTTTAATGGGCGTTCTTACCTAACTCCTTCAAATTTGGCAAGATTTTATGAAAGATTGTATACCCCAATTTGAGAATGGATAAAGGGTGGTATATAAGGGTGGGTAGGAGTGTTCGTGATTATACTTTAATCAGTGCTTATGGAAGAACTTTCGATGCTAATTGGGATTTATATGTTAAAGTTAGTATGGATTCCTATCAACTTAATATAATTAGATCGTTTTTCTCAACAAAATGGCGGTTCATTACTATTATAATATATATATATATATATATATATATATATGAATAGAAACGACGTAAATAAGGAGCGTCTCTGCACACGGGGAAGAGAAATAACGAATAAATGAAAAATGAGGCGAACCGCCCGGGAATTGAACCCAGGGCCTTCCAATTGCCGGTTGGATGCGCTACCATTACACCACGGACCTCATCAATCATAAATCGAAATTCTCCTACATAGGGCAGAAACCAATGCCCTGAGAGGGCACCCTCGCAAATCGTGAATATGTGCATTTAACTGCAATGACCACGCAGACGTGTGCAGAGACGCTCCTTATTTACGTCGTTTCTATTCATTTATATACTGCGTGGTCATTGCAGTTAAATGCATATATATATATGTTAATAATGATCCTTAAAATAGTCATTTAAAAAGTGACTGTTATAAAGTTTGCTGTTGGAGAGACTTTCAGGATCGAGTTAAATAAACCATCGCTTTTAGACAAGAATTAAGAATTTTGAGAAGTAGATCGCTCGATTCCTGTAAAGTGAATACAATGGGTAAAGTTTTACATTGAAAGTAAAATGATGTATTTTTATTATTTTTAATTCAATATATCGGGTGGCCCAAAAAAAATGGCACCAATTTTGAGAAGTGATATCTCAATAACCATTGCAGCTAGGGACTTAAAAAAGCAACCAAATGAAAGATAATTCTTTCTCTTTAAATATTTATTCTATGGCTTGATGGTTATAAGCCCATATAATGCCCGAAATTGGCTTCCAAAAAAAATATATAAAAAAAAAGTTGCGCAATTATATTTATTCCTTGATCCTAATTTTAAATGAAATTTTTCTATTCCAGACCCCTCAAGATGGGATTGAGAGAATCTGATAAGAACATTATACAAGCACTACGTGAGAAAAAGGATATTCATTAAACAGAATCCTTTACGAATTTCCAAATAGAAATTGGAAAAAAAGAACTGTGGCACATTTTTTACAAAAACTTAAAGAAACCGGCAGCAGTCACGGCGTCTGGGAAGTGGTCGACCAGAAACTATTAGAACGCCAGAAAACATTGAAAAAGTAAATGAAATTGTTTTAAGTCAAGAGGAACAACCGGGAACAAGTAAAAGTGAACGTGAAGTTGCGAAAGAAACCGGGATTTCACGTTCATCAGTACAGCGAATTATTCGCTGTACTGATGAACGTGAAATCCCGGTTTCTTTCGCAACTTCACGTTCACTTTTACTTGTTCCCGGTTGTTCCTCTTGACTTAAAACCATTTCATTTACTTTTTCAATGTTTTCTGGCGTTCTAATAGTTTCTGGTCGACCACTTCCCAGACGCCGTTGACTGCTGCCGGTTTCTTTAAGTTTTTGTAAAAAATGTGCCACAGTTCTTTTTTTCCAATTTCTATTTGGAAATTCGTAAAGGATTCTGTTTAATGAATATCCTTTTCTTCACGTAGTGCTTGTATAATGTTCTTATCAGATTCTCTCAATCCCATCTTGAGGGGTCTGGAATAGAAAAATTTCATTTAAAATTAGGATCAAGGAATAAATATAAATGCGCAACTTTTTTTTTTATATATTTTTTTTGGAAGCCAATTTCGGGCATTATATGGGCTTATAACCATCAAGCCATAGAATAAGTATTTAAAGAGAAAAGATGTATCTTTCATTTGGTTGTTTTTTTAAGTCCCTAGCTGCAATGGTTATTGAGATATCACTTCTCAAAATTGGTGCCATTTTTATTGGGCCACCCGGTATATATTTATATACTGTATACCGGGTCATCAAAAAAAGACTCTCTAATTTGAATTACTTATATTTATTAAAGTATTTCAATTACAACACTGGTTCTGGTGTCACAACAACAATGAAGCACGAGAGATTTTATTCATTTTATTCATACAGGAAGAAGAAAGCCAAAATCATGGTCCATGGTTTTCAAGATGCCTGGACACTCTGCGTTTGAAAGATTGGAGATCAAAGAGGGGGAAAGATGGATTGAGGAAGATTGTTACTTGTAAACAAATTTTCCACGAAAGTATCTGGCAATACAACCAATAAGTACTCGCTAGAAGTACTTCATAATCACTGCTTGGTTGCGTAACAACATTTGCATGCCTCTGTTGTAGAATCGTCTCCTCTGAAGTTGCGTAACAAAACCAATACGAAATCTCTGCTGATTCCCAGCAAACGAGGGGAGTTACAGTCGACTCAGAATAACTTTACAAATTCGCTGTGTTACAGGAACGCATTTAGAAAGTACTCTTTGCCACTTACTTATTCGAAGGGAGCAAATGGAAGCCTGTATTCATTTCTGTATTAATATATTTCAGATTGAAGAGAGAGAGAGAGAGAGAGAGAGAGAGAGAGAGAGAGAGAGAGAATATGCGTGTAAAATAAACCAAAATATGGAGAAAGAAGAAGATGGGAATTAGAAAGAAGAATTAATAAATGAGACGAACGTAATAACAAGAAGAAAGAGAAGAAAGAGGAACTATGAATTTAAGATCCTTCTAGCCATTAATATTTAAAATCCTTATCAAGGAAGCCACAGTGCCAAAATGTGGAATTAAAGAAACTAAAACAGTTGAAATTCCAACACTGGATTCATGAATTTTGAAGATACGAATTTAAATTTATAAACGGCTTAATTTGACATTCTCTTAAATGAATAGATATACTTTGAGTTTATTTTAGAGGATTACAATTTTAAGCATATTTTGACGTATTTAAACTGTTGTTACTGAATAATAATATATGACAAAGAGTGCCATGAATAATTTATTTTCCTTTACATTCAAATGATGTGTGGGCTCCGAAATATATATATATATATATATATATATATATATATATATATATATATATATACTATAAAGATAGATAACTATAGATATAGATCTAGATCGATAGATAGATAGATATAGATCTAGATAGATAGATAGATATAGATCTAGATAGGTAGATAGATAGATAAATAGATAGATCTAGATAGATAGATAGATAGATATAGATCTAGATAGATAGATAGATAGATATAGATCTAGATAGATATAGATATATAGATATAGATCTAGATCTAGATAGATAGATATAGATATAGATAGATAGATATAGATACAGATCTAGATAGATAGATAGATAGATAGATAGATAGATATAGATCTAGATAGATAGATAGATAGTGAAGCTTCAACAATTCGAACAATGTCGAATTACTAACACTTTTGAATGGCGATGCCAAATAGCGTAATTTTTAATGCTTGGAGAATCATTGGTTACTCCATTTTACCATAACCAGATACTACATATGTGTAATATTGAGTCCACACATTAAATCATTACATTTTTATTTACATTTCAGTAAATAAAAAGAGAGTAAATAAATGAAGTGAGTTTAGTACTCGGTTAGAACTCGGGTTGACTCACCATCTACTGTATTCTGACCTTTTCTTTTATTGACTATTTTGCCGGACATACAAGCACACATCGCTTATTGACTATTTTGCTGGACATACGGGTACACATCGTTTATTGACAGGATTATTCGCTGACTACTAAGTAAAAGTAAGAATTATTGACCATTTCGAAATATCAAGGGTTGAATGATCATAGTTTCACTTTGATTCCGATTCCAAAATTGGAACTGATTCTGGAATCGATAATTTATTAGATTTAGAAATGGAATTTTTTTCTGATCAGAAATGGAAATTATGATTGGAAATGATTAATTAATTAAGACAAATATTTATTAGGATAAAAAAAAAACTCATCTAAAGACCACTTTTTTTTTGTCACTTACCATAAGTGTTTTAACAGATCAATGGTGGAACAATTCTTTAACACGAAAAGCTTTGCTTAGAGCAGCTTTTCCTAAGTTTTCTACATTTTCCGTTTTGTACTAATTTAAAACTGATTTGTGGCTTTCATTTGAATATTATATTAGGAAAAATTGATTCCATTTTGATCGACAAAAAGCTTTTAAAGTTAATTAATATACAGGGTGTCTCAAAAGTCACTATCTATTTCGGTGACATTAGATGTTTTTTTAAAAAATGCTATGCTGGCATAAAGATATGTACTTCTGGTGCAAATTTGTGTATTTAAAAAAAGTTAATTGGTTTATTATCTTGACATGCTTGAACAATTCCTCGAACCTCAACTTCTTACAGATGGCATTCTTGACACAGTAGTTTTTCAGCAGGATGGAGCACCGTGTCATTATGCAATAATTGTACGTGATTATCTTGACAGACGCTTCCCCGGTCGCTGGATTGGTCGTGGAGGAACACAACCATGGGCAGCACGTTCACCCGATTTAATACCATTACATTTTTTCGCCTGGGGTTTCATTAAGTCTAAGGTGTACACTGGTAGAAGAATTAGTGATGTAGCCGAACTTCGAAATCGTATTACCGATGCAGTTCAGAAAATAACACCTCAAATGCTGGAAAGTGTGTTCCGGGAAACAACTTATCGCTTTGAGCTCTGTAGAGACACTGATGGTCGCCATGTGGAGACAGATAAATAAATAGCACTAATTCTTTGTGAACTTACTTTGAAATAAATATATTTTTCATGTCTTAAACCAGTTTTTCGTAATTCCTATTATTTTTCAAAATAGATAGACTTTTGAGACACCCTGTATTTGTTAACTTCAACTTTAGATTCAGAACGAATTTATCAAATAATTTCTCACTAAAATCAATCATTTCACACGAACGATTATGGATAAAAAGCATGGAATGCAAATAATCAATGAACTATTTAATGGGACTGCAATGTATAATTACTAATAAAAATGTTTATATATATATATATATATATATATATATATATATATATGTATACTTTATGAAACTTTATGAGGGTTTCAACGATGATTCAGGATCGATCTGCGGTCGACCCCTCTGCACCATACCACCTCATTTGCAGGATTTTGTGGAAGAGGGAATTGCTTTCCGATCTCCTCCTGCCCTCGTAGCCAGTCACGCATGGCTGCTCAGGGACTTTGTACAGGAACTTGTCCAGCTGGTGCTTGAAATTATTCAGGTTGGTGTGTTGGAAGTTCCTCAGTTCTTTGGGCAGGACATTGAAAAGTTTTGGGCCTCTTATTCCGAGGATATTTTTCATCATCGTTTTCATGTTCTCCCTGTCCCACCGCAGCCGGGACAGTACAAATTCTGCTTCTTTTCTCGTTCCAGTGTGTTTCTCTTACGTTTCTAAGGTTAGGGACAAAACCCTCGAGTATTTTCCATATGTATATTATTGTGTACCGCTCGCGTCTTCTTTCCAGAAAGTAGAGTTTCAGGAACTGTAGTCGAGACCAGTAACCTTTAACTTTTCGTTTCCTCTATCTTAGACGTAAAAGTTCTTTGTATGGCTTCTATGTTCACAATGTCTCGTTTTCTTTATGGGCTTGTGAGTACTGAGCAATACTCAATTATTGGTAGGACTAAACTCTTCCATAGTTTTAGCATGATGTTTGCTTTTCTGCTGTGGAAGCTTCTCCAGATGATTCCATATATTTTTTAAACTGTTGCAATTTTAATGTTATAGTGCTCTTTGAATTCTGCATCCGACAACATTATTACTCCACGATCCCTGACTTGTGGGTTTCGTGTTATCTGTTTGGCTTGCAGAGTTTTGTACCCTTTATTTAACTCCATGTACTACCACTCTTTGTGTTCTTTGAGTCAGAAAATTAAATATCCATCTTCCTAACTTTCCAGTAATTTCTGTATTCTTAAGTTTGTGTGCCTATAATTCCATGGTCACATTTATCGAAGGCTTTAACAAAGTCAGAGTATATTACATCTATGATTTGTCTTCGATATAATATTTCCAATATTTTCTCCTGGTGGTCTAAAAGCTGTGATAAGCATGATCTTCCAGCCTTGAAACCATGTTGGTTTGGATTGTATAAATTCTTTTCTTGTAGGTAATAAGTACTTTTGCCTCCAATTATACATTTTTTATAAGGTGGGAGGTGAGAGTTACTGGCTGATAATTCTTAGGCATTGTTCTGTTACCTCCTTTAACCCTGAATTTTTTGTAGGGTTAAGTTATGAATGCTTGTATTTGAAACGTTAGCAATTTGTACCTTCAGTCCTTAAAGGGTTAAATAAGGGAACAATGTTCGTGCTCTTTAATGGAAGCGGAATTTGTCCTGTGTCGAGTGATTTTCTCCATAGGGTGTATAGAGGCTTGGCAATATTCTCTTTACATTTGTTTAGAAACGTGGCACCCCCATGTGTCTGTCTCTGGTGCCTAGTTTTCTTGCATTTGTGATAGAACCTCAATTACATCTCCTTCCAAGTACTCTAAATCTGTTAATATGTTCGTACCCGAACTTGTTCTTGGCTGATTTGCATCATGTCAAAAAGTTCATCTGGATTTTCTACTTTCTTCTTGGACTTAGTGGTGGTAAACACAAAGTTAAATTGTTCTTCAAGCATTTCGCTAATTTTTTGTAGGTCATTTGTGCATTCGGTCGCCCCCATCTATCAACGAACCAATACTCTCTTTACACTACATTTTTCTTTTCGCCAACGTGTAGAAGTATTTTGGGTTATTTTTTATGTTTTCTGCTACCTTCTTTTGCTCCTCGTTTGTCTTATGGATGAATGTTTGTTTTAGGTTCACTTCTATTTCTCATAGTTATTTTGTAGTTTGAGTCTCCTTGCTTCAGTTCTGCACCTGTGAATATTTTTTAAGGTTTGTTTCCGTTGTCTAAATAGTGACCTGATTTTTCTCTCAACCTTGCTACGTTTTCTTTTTTGTCTCTTCGGAACATGTTTCAGTAATATAGGTTTAGTTTCATTTTCTACTATACGTAGTATTTGTTCTGGAGTCTTCTCGTGAAGTAGCAATTCCCAATTTACCTACTTTAAATCTCCATTTACACTTTCCCAATCTACTTTCTTTGAATTTATATTTAAACCTTCAAATATTCCTTCTGACTCTCTGGGATGCGTTTTTGGACCTCTTGTTGTTAACTTTAAATGCCTCTCTATTGGGTGGAGGCCTTGCAGAGGGACACGAACAAAATATACAAATGGTCAGAAGACAACAACATGATATTTAACACCGAGAAATTTCAGCTCTTGAGATATGGTAGAAAAGAGGAACTTAAACAGACTGCATATTATGCTCCAGAGAGACAGGAAATTCAGAGAAGCACGAAAGGATCGATCTTGGGGTAATAATGACCGATGATGCGAAATTCGAAACACAAAATCAGATAGCGATAAATAAAGCAAAAAGAGTCGCGGGACAGGTACTAAGAACGTTCAAAAGAAGGGACAGGACAGTAATGATTTCCCTGCTAAAAACTGATTATTATATCGAAACTTGAATACTGCTCAGTTTTGACGTCGCCATATAAAAAGGAAGAAACTATTAAACACGAAGAAATGCAGAGACATTTCACAGCCAAGATTGATGGCTGCAAAGAACTCAACTACTGGGAAAGACTACGTAAACTAAATCTGTACTCCCTGGAAAGAAGAAGAGAGAGAGGTACACCATAATCTACATAAGGAAAATGATCGAAAAACTGGTACCAAACCTAAAACTAAACACAATTACCATTCAAACAACACTGGGAAATAGGAAAGGCAGAATGTGTAGTGTTCCCAAATTAAAGACCCGACAAGAGACTTCCTCAACACTGAAGGAAAATAACTTGGTTGTCAGAGAGCCAAGACTTTTTAACCAGCTTCCAAAGGACCTCAGAAACGTTACAAGGGTCAAAGTTGAAGTCTTCAAGAGAAGACAGCCTGGCTCAGGACGGTACCAGATGAGCCGGGTGTACCTGGCTATGTACAGTGGAGAGCGCAAGAAAGCAACTCGCTTCTCCACCAAGCCAGACCTAGAGGCGAGGCCACCAGCTTGACCTTCACGTGAAGAGAGACCAACGCACGGAACAGCAACGAGATTAACGAGGTGTATATATATAAATAGGGCTTTTTCTGTAGAAAAAAGGTATCGGAACGCATATATTATAGAATGGCGAAATTAATAAAAATAGTATGTTATACTATTTTTAGTAATTTATTAATAAACTGAACACATCTCAGAAAAAAGGTTCCGGAACGCCGTTCCGGCACAAAAAAAACATATATATATAATATATATATATATATACATATGGAAAATGATCGAAAACTGGTACCAAACCTAAAACTAAACCCAATTACCATTCAAACAACACTAGAAAATAGGAAAGGCAGAATGTGTAGTGTTCCCAAATTAAAGGCACGACAAGGGACCTCCTCAACTCTGAAGGAAAATAGCTTGGTTGTCAGGGGACCAAGACTTTTCAACCTGCTTCCTAAGGACCTCAGAAACGTAACGGGGGTCAAAGTTGAAGTCTTCAAGAAAAGACTGGATGCCTGGCTCAGGACAATACCAGATGAGCCAGGCGTGCCTGGCTATGTACGGTGGAGAGCGCAAGAAAGCAACTCGCTCCTCCACCAGGCCAGACCTAGAGGCGGGGCCACCAGCTTGACCTCCGTGTGAAGAGAGACCAACACGCGAAACAACATAAGGTTCATAAGGTATTATATATGAGTGAATAACTCTTCAGTTATAAAACAGAAACAAATTTACAATTTTACAATTTTTGTTTTTACAATAATTTTGACAAAATAAATAATTGTGGAAACCAACTATTTAATTTGGCTCTTTAGCTTTAGACTTTAGCCTTTAGGCCAGAGCTTTCCAAACTTTTCACGTTGGCGACACACTATTTAAGCATAAAAATTTTCACGACACATTAATTAATTTTTGTTATCAAATATCAAATATCAGATAATTTTTCAGTAGGTGGTTTATCTTGTAGCCGATTTTGTTGATAGAAAAATCAAAATTTTCAAAATACAAAAAACACTAATGTGTCGCGACACACTGTTTGGAAAGCTCTGCTTTAGGCTCTTAATTAAAGGGTAAAACAAATAGTCATTATTAATAATATAAAATCATGAATAAGAATTATTAATCAACTTCAAATACATAACTGAACTAATATATATGAGGGACTCTTTCAGTGTTGAGATATTTTTTGTAGGTAAAGTGTCTGGACGTCTTTTGAAAATATAATGATGGAATACTTAAACGTGATCATTTGATAATGGATGATTCACTGGAAATTTTCTTTAGTGAAAAAGCTTTTCAGTTTAACGGATACTTCTCCTCGACCTTCGATTGACCCCCTAAAACCCCATATTTTATTTCTCTCAGGTTTTCATTCGTTATTCATTTTAATCCAATTTGAACACCAGATTCATTGCTGTTCACACCTGTAAAGTTGATGCAACGACCCCTCCTATATCACTCTTTTCGCAATGATCGACTTATTCTAAAGCAGCGGTTCCTAATCTTTACTGGCTCAAGGCACCCCAGTGCCATCTGTCTTCTTTGGCGGCACCCCTGAGGATTTTGCGTCTTGTTTGGCTGCAACTCTTAGGTTTTGCGTCTGCCACTGTTCAATATCCAGTTTCCCCATGAGTACCACGTAACTTGAAACTGGGTCTATATAGTTTCCTTAACCTCTTTTGGACCACTGGGTCGAATATGTACTGTTTCCCATACACGCACTCATAACTTAACCCTACAAAAACTTCGGTCGTCAAGAAGTTAAGAACGTAATAAATTGGGAATGTTTTTTTTAATTGAAATATGAATATCACGAGTTAGTTTTCAATTTTGAATTATTTGTTTTCGTTGAAATTTCATGGCACCCCGGTTGAAAACCACTTTTCTAGGGATTCTGTTAATAGTTACACCAATTCTATTAAAAACCAAAGAGTGAATGAACTGAGACTTCACTTTACCAAGATTTCTATATGTTCTTGATCCACCTGTATTGAACTCTTTAAGTAAGTTTATAAAAACTAAAATAGATAAGCGAGTTCGATACGAAAATGAAATTATTTTGATTTGAGCCAAAGAGCCTTATTTTGTGGAAAACTCTATAGAAAATAGAAATTCTCCCATCTCAATGTTTAACCAGGGTAGCGTAGTATCGCGATACATTTTCTATATCTTGTATCGTATCGCGATACATTTTTTATTTGTATCGTATCGAAAGATACGATACAAATAAGTGTCAGTAACGCGATACTTTATCATAGACTCAGTCAGTGATCTTTCCCCTCCCCTCTCCATCTTCTAATTATTTAGCGAATAATTCATCAGACATTCAACAATTACACATCTTTGATAAAAGAACTGTTCATAAAATACAACACAACACTGCCATCAAGCGCTCCAGTTTGAGAGACTTTTTAGCATAGCTGGAAATCTCCTTCCTTCTCTCTTTCCTTCCTTGTAAAATTCAATAAGAAAATAAAAATAGAAAGTAATTCAATTGTTTCATAATATGTCATATATGATGTGTGTATATATATATATAATACACAAACTGTGTTTAACATATATATATATATATATATATATATATGTATGTATCGTATCGCGATACATATATTATTCATATATCTAGTATTGTAACGAGGTACATTTTTGCCAATGTATCGAGTATCGTATCACGTTACTTTTTTTGGCCCCGATACACCACCCTGTGTTTAACCCATTTATTCCCACCGTACTCGCTCGAGTACAGCTTTAAAATTGACACTCCTGCACACGTTGAATGTTTAGCAACACTGTTAATAATTTATATTATTTCTTTAGACCTCGTACTGCCCATTCCATCTTAATAAATAGGTTAATTCTTGCAAAAAACTTCACTTTTTTCTACGTGAAGGTCAAAATATGAAAATAAAAACCCACTCTAATAGACAGAGTTTATTTCCACGACAGTTTCGACGCCCACTGGCATCCTCCTCGGGTGTGCTTCTGTATCCACCCGAGGAGGATGCCAGTGGGCGTCGAAACTGTCGTGGAAATAAACTCTGTCTATTAGAGTGGGTTTTTATTTTCATAGGTTAATTCTTGTTACATGCTTCACAAATCAATTTTGTAACGAAACAATATAAATGGGTGAAATTGCAATTTTCTCTTTATTTGGCGTCTATTCATCAAAATATCAAAAGATATTGAAAGTTTGCTTGGTAGAGCCTTCATGGAATCTATTGGGTTAAAGAAAATCCTAAACACAAATCTTGAACGAGTTTGGAGATGGAGTATATGTCAGTTGTAATAATTCAGCACAGCGACCAAAGTACGAGTATATAATATGAATTAAGACAGTTAGATTTTAAATACACAGGGTTTAAACTTGGTTGTAGAATGTGTTGCAATGATAAGTAATGTTAAGTGATGAGCAAATCATAAAATAACTTTTAACCTAAACCAACAATTCCCAAAGCGGGTTTCGCGAAAGAATCTTAAACGATACGAGAACGCGAGAAAAGTCTTACTACATAGTACATACACGTTGTACTTATGACTATGACTATCATTTCCCAACTAGGGCATAGAGAAACAATTTCATTCAAAGAATTTTTCTGCATGTTGTTGTAATTTAACCACTTATGGACGACTGGGTCGAATTTGTACCGTTTCAAATATACGTAATCATAACTTAACTCTACAAAAAATGTGGTGTTAAAGGGTTAAGATTTACATTTTACAATATCGTGTATATGAACCAACCACAGCTAGAACTTACTGAACTTCAAGCTGATAACGATAGTCATTCTACAATATGGTACGATGAAAGAACGAATAAAAGCCTCTCTATGCGCAGTAAACGCAATTCAAACAAACGCGCAGCAAACAAAATTTAGGCTACTATAGTATGCGGTCTACCTACGATTCGGCGGTCTACCTTTTAATTATAGCTTCTTATCTTATTATTATTAGATCACCTGAAGATCATGGCTTTCAGCCTTCTTTAGTTACCCTTATAAGGCTAACTAACGAAAATATCACAACTTAACCTAACCAATCGTCAAGAACGTACAGTTGACCTAACAATTGGTTAGGTTAAGTCGTGATATTTTCGTTAGTTAGCCTTTATAAGGCTAACTAACGAAGGCTGGGGGCCCTGATCTTTAGGTGATCCTTATTATTTTATTATTAGGTTAATTGCACGCCCTCGACGATTGGTTAGGTTAAGTCGTGATATTTTCGTTAGTTTTAACGAAAATATCACGACTTAACCAATCATCAAGGGCGTACAGATGACCTTACC
The DNA here is from genome assembly GCA_023014485.1 of Bathynomus jamesi. NCBI lineage: Eukaryota > Metazoa > Arthropoda > Malacostraca > Isopoda > Cirolanidae > Bathynomus > Bathynomus jamesi. The sequence goes on along the minus strand of JAJOZX010009614.1, from coordinate 32,788 downwards.
AAGTATTCAATAATTGGTACTACTATAGTACTATGGGTTCATGTTTACAATGAATGATGTACCAAAGCAAATAGCAAACAATTAATTACAGTACAAATGTAAACAAGCAATTGGTAAACAAGATAAGAAGCTATAATTAAAAGGTAGACCGCCGAATCGTAGGTAGACCGCATACTATAGTAGCAAACAACATTTCCTCTTTCTATATGTTTCAGAGAACATCATGAGGAAGGTCAGCAAGGAACAAACACTGTGATCTGATGTATGCATAACCCTTGTTATCAAGTTTAAATTATTTGTTTACTAATAAGTGGGATTTCAACTAGAAAATTTCTGAAACTGTTTGAATATTGAATGACGTGAAATGTGGATCCTTATTTTAAGACAGGTAGAGTATTATAATGTTCAAATCTTTAGAAAATCGTATTGAACGATGGTATCGAGAAAGATGGCGGTTATGTTGAGGCCCAGAAATTGGTATTGTAGTGTGTTACAAACTTTACTTATGCTTTCATCTACTGCTTACAGCTTGTTTCTGTCATGTCTACATCAAAAGTTATTAAAGTTATTAAAGTTTAAATTTGTACAAGGACTTCGTAATCACCCTAAATATATATATATATATATATATATATATATATATATATAATCACACCACACTGATTATCCAATGTAGGGTATAATCAAAGATAGAGTCTATGGCCAGAAACCTCGGAACTTTGATCACATGAAGACTGATACGCCAAGAGTTCGAGACGTTGAATAATAGCAAAGAACTGTGTCGTGCTATTTGTTGTTCAGTGGTTCAAAGGTGTAACGTGTGTAGTGAACATGATGGAAGACACTTTCAACAATTTCTGTAATAAATAATAAATATTATTTTTCGCAAAGTGATTTCATTATTCTCGGTAAAGCGACTTATGCCGCACCCTGTGTATATATATATATATATATATATATATATTATATATATATATGTGTGTGTGTGTGTGTGTGTGTGTGTGTGTGTGTGCCTGTACGTGATTTTCTTTAGCGATTAATTTTTTGTCCTTTCCTCCAGTTTCTCGAGATGATTAGTTCCCAACTTTCCTGTTCATTTCTTCTACTCGGCGACCTTAGTAGTGGTCATCCGTTCTGAGGCAATTCCTCAGTCAACTCGATTAGCAACTTGCTGACGCCGTTTGTGGAAGATTCGGACTTGGGAATTGTTAATACCAATGAACCGACCCATTTTCATGAATAAACTGATTCCTTCACGGTTATCGACCTATCTTTCTGCTCTTCTGACGCTTGATTGGATTCCACTCTCTTCTGGTAGGAGTTCTTCTTGACCTCCTGTCCCTCGTTGACACCTGGACGAGGCTGACTCGTTACTGTTCAGGGATTTCGCGACAGTGTCCTCAGCTGTGGAGAATTTCTCACTTGTTGATGAGATTATGGAATATTTCATTTCCACTCATCACTCAGCGGGTCTTCAGTCTGTACTTGGAACAAATTGATTATTTGGAAGATGTCCTGACCACTCCGATGACTGCCGCAGGACTCGATGGACAATGAGGATTACATACACCCGCTATCTTCATCACCATTACCTGGTCCTCTTTCGCAGGCGATGGAGAAGTCACTGCCGGTCATGATCTTCATTTCTCGCAAAATAAATTCTCGGACTCCCATGTCCGTCATTTGGAATCTAGTTCGCAAGGTTTCTGGGAAGTTTGCACTTAGCCGTCCGTTCTGAGGGTGAACGGTTTCTCTGTTGTCAAGACAGATATTGTGGTAGAGGTGTTCGCCACCTCATTTGCAGGTGTGTCAAACGGGTCTGGAGGTTTATCTTCGCTTGAAAGACTCTGTCGAGTGGAAGAGTGGGCGGATGGTGGAAAGTGGAGTTTTGTTAGGTACCTGCCAACGTAACCATGGGTGAATGAGGATGCAGTCCGAAAAGTCCGCTGCTTCCCGTCCTCCTGAGGCTAACCGCCCTCTTCCTTACAAGGAGTTACTTCCAGGGATTCAAGCTGCAGTTTGTGTCGTCTGGAAGAGCAGCGTTGGGATGCTATTGTTGGCCCGAGCAAGATACACAAGATTGCGGCTGTGGTCTGTCCTTTCGTATGCGGAAACTACCTTCGCCAATCTTTAAATTGGTCACATCCGCCTTACCCACGAGTATTTGATAGAGATGGGGCTCTCAGCCCTACTGTGAAGATTGTATTATCCCCTTGACTGAAGAGTCGAGAGTCCTAATCTTGGGAACCTACGTCAACAACATCTTGCCGAGTACCCTGCAGAAAACGTTATAGTTAGCGTCCTCTTTTCGGTTCTCGGTTCTGATGCTTTCTACCCTGAAGGAGGGGTTTTTATGTTTGTTGAGGAGGCTTCCCTTCTTCTACTAATTTTCTTTAACCCTAATTGTTTTTAGCTGCTTTCATGTCCTCTCCATTCGTTCATTTTATCCATAACATTCATTGTTCATCCCTCCATTTATCTTCCATCCTATATTTTATGTTATTTGCATTCTAGCCTTAAATAATTTTATGTATTCAGCGCCAATAACCTCGCCAGAAGAATTGCACTCATTCACTCACTAACTCATTAAACGTTCAGGAAAGATGTACTTTTCCCATTATCACTGACACTACAAATAATACATTTGAGAAACGAGCACACTGTAATACATCTGTTAACGGAAAGGTGAAATTGACCCTAAATTCTTCTAAAAGTAAAACAGAAATAGAAAAAAGTTCAAACGAAGCAGATCAATTGTATGAAAACAATTTTATAGAGGAGGGCATTAGTTTCCCTTCGAAATGGAATTTTGCGAATGAATACAGCATCCTTTCTTTCCGTTTGTCATTCCTCTTCTCCCTCTGTAGAATCAAAGAAAACTGATTCTGCTTCATTTGATTACCAAATACTATCAAAGGGCCTATTGTAGCATGTTGCTATATGAACAGCTCGTATGACAATTTGGCTTCCGCAGGAATACATAGCAAATTCGTTCATGGATAGTGTTGTACTGCATTTTTCTCGCCACGTTTGAGGTCCCGTGAGTTTATCTACACTTTTTTAATTTGTGAGATGGACCATTTAAAAATTTAGCTCAAAGTTAAAAATTTTGATAAAAAATAATGCATTTCCCCCCAAAAAATTTTAAAGCATTTAAATTAAAAATAAATTTTAAAATAAATTTTTACTTTCAGAAGGTATGAAGGTTTTAATAAACTCCTTTCTTAATTTTTTTTTATTTATAACTAATATTATTCAATGTTATTATCGATAATAACGCTTTTTTCCATTCTTATTTACACTGTAATGATAATGTATTTTTCCTGTTTTTCATCAGGATTTAAACGATCCTAATGAGATCCTCCGCGAATGAAATATTTCTTTTGTTTAATTTTTATGAAGAAGTAAAATACACAAATTGAAGGGTTGGAAAACCTTTACTATAGGAGAGGTTTTTTTTTTTTTTGTTTTTTTTCTAGCTTCGCCTACTTCTACAATTTCAAAGAACCCTTGAATTTATTATTGGCTGTAATATTATTTCATAAGGTTTATTTAAGAACTTTAAACAAGGGGTTCAAAATCATTTTTTACCTTTGGAAGTGGTTGAAATAATTACGAATTGAGTTCTGTTGTTTGTATTCTTTTTGACTACAAAGGCACGAAAATTTTCCATTCATTTCATGGTAACGGATTTACTGTCTGGTTTTGTTTTGTTTTTATTTAAAAAGTAATGAATTTCGGTGGAAAAGAATGATGAGACACTTTACTGCAGTATTTTTAAGAGCATCACGTAAACATTTTTTCGTATGCTGAGGAATGAGAAAATAGGACAAGTAGTTTTTCGTGAAAATCTCTCTCATTATGAGAGAGAGAGAGAGAGAGAGAGAGAGAGAGAGAGAGAGAGAGAGAGAGAGAGAGAGAGAGTATTAAATAACTGTATTTTCCATTTTTACTATAATGAGCATCGATCATAACACGCAAAATGCACTTATTTGGCTCAAAAAATTATTTTCTGGAATTCGTATTTCCTTTCAAATATTTCTGTACTCCTTTTTATTAATGGTACAGTATTCTTATAGTCACTGAATGGGATAGGCAAGTAATTTCTCACGGAAAACAGTTCGCTTTGTCTATAAACAAAAAGATATTTACTGAGTACATAACATTATTTATATACTAAACAGATATTATAGTCTTTCCAAAATGAATCATGAACCCGAGAGTTCAAAGTCAGTTAAAATATTTATATGAAGAGAGACGTTTTTCCCAACATTCTTTTGAGACATTCGTGTAAACAATTTTTACACAAAATTCTTTTAAAAACAGTCATGCAAACATAGAAAGTTTACACATTCTTTCAAAATATTCAAGAAAAGATGCATATTTTACACAACCTTCTTTTGCTTAAATGTTTAGCAAGTAGCATGTTAAACACCGTTTGATTTAAAGTTCATTTTCATGACAATTTTTGTAAATATAGTCTTTCATTCTACATTTTAATATTATACCGATTTATGTTAATAAAAAGTTAAAAATGTCAACTTATATATATATATATATATATATATATATATGCGTGTTTAGCAATAATGATATAACCCCTTTAATATTTTAACTAATAAATAAATTTTATGTGAACGAGCTTATCATTAAAGAAAAAGTCTCTCTTAGGATCTCTGTCATTACCCTCTTAAGATAGGTTTTATGAAAGATGATGATTGCAAAATGCAGTTAGAATGCGCAAGATAAGGTTTTACACATGTTATATATACGGGTGAGGCAGAAGTAACCGGGCAGCTTTTTGATGTTTCAGCTTTGGAAGTTTCTAGCGATAATTGCATCGATTACGTAACACCCGATAGCCTAGGCTAAACGGGTAGCCTAGCTAGGCTAACCGTTTAATTCAGTTTGTCGCAGCTGGTGGTTGTGAACACATCTTATTTCGGTCAATTTTGAAAGCCCCAATTATGGCAAAGGCGAGCAACCAACGCTTTACAATGGAAGAACGTGTCTTCATTGTAAAAAAATTTTACCGAACGGACAACAAGAGCGAGACATGCCGCCGATTTAAAGAAAGATTTGATCGTTCAATAAAAGAGACACGGTAGCCAGCCTCATTCAACGCTTTGAATCAACAGGTTCATGTGAGATCTTCCAAGACCAGGACGACCAAGGTCTGTCTGTACCGACGAAAACAAGCAGATTGTTGAAGTTGCTTTCGCTCGTAGTCCACGGAAGTCCACCAGACGAGCTGAGCAAGAACTTGGCATCTCACAAAGATCAATTATAAGAATGCTACACGATGCCCACTTGAGGCCATATCGTCCACACTTGCTCCATGCACTGAACGAAGATGATCATGACCGTCGCGTGGAGTTTTGTGAGATCTTTCGACAACTCTGTGCAATGGACACCACCTTTCCTGAAAAGATCATCTGGAGTGATGAAGCATTTTAAATTAAATGGCCACGTAAACCGACATAATTCTGTCTACTGGGCAAGTGAAAATCCTCACCTAATCCTCGAGAAAGAAGTCAACACCATCGGTGTCACGGTTTGGATTGGGATCTGTGCTTCTGGTCTGGTCGGTCCGTTCTTTTTTGAAAAAACTGTGACAGGCGCCAACTACGTGGCGATGCTCAACAATAATTTCCTTCCAAAAGTGGCAACCTGGCCACACATTCGTGAGATGTGGTTCCAACAAGACGGAGCACCACCCCATTACAGCCACGCTGCGCGCGATTGGCTCGATGAGCACTTCCCTCAGAGATGGGTTGGACGCCGTGGTCCCATAGATTATCCTCCTCGATCTCCTGACCTTACACCTCCAGACTTTTTTCTTTGGGGTGTGCTGAAGAATTCAGTCTATGCTGAAAAACCAAGGACCATTCAGCAGCTCACTACGAGAATTGTGAATTCTTGCGCAGAAATCAACGAAGATTTGTGTCGAAGTGTGTGCTATTCTGTGGTAGACAGATTTTCTAAATGCATTGAAGAACGTGGTCAGCATTTCGAACACTTGCTCTAATCATGCTTTATATTGTTCTAGTATCATGTACATTGTAATTTCTTAATTTGTGACTAAATTTCAATAAACATTTACTTTGGAATAAGTGCTTATTGACTGCCCGGTTACTTCTGCCTCACCCAAATACCATAGTTTTTCTTTTTCATGATGCTAGCCCGACGTGGGAAGTTATATTTATGGGACCTCTTTGCGAGTGACCCGTTGCCCACGTCGGGCTAGCATCATGAAAAAAGAAAAACTATGGTATTTGTCATTTACCATTACTCATTCGGACTATAGTGGATTTAATTATCCCAGAAGAGTTCTTCGTTCCATGCACGGTCTGTGTGTATCATAAAAAACCTCAGGGGACCATTCTGAGTTCATTCCCATATATATATATATATATATATATATATATATATATATATATATATATATATATATATATATATATATATATATACAGTTACATCTTATTAGTTTTGTAAAGACGGAGGAAAGTTACAGGATTGTTATCCTTTTTTTCGTGTTAAAAATCTTTTATGAATTCCCTTCCTGTAAACACGTAAAGGATTATTTAATTTTTTTTTAGTAGGCAATTCTTGTATTTTATTCTTGGTCGAAATAAACGCACACTCTAACCAATTGGTTTCCAAACTTTCTTGGCTCAAGGCACCCCAATGCTAATTTAGGCTTGTCAACAATCCCCGATTCGCCTGGAGTCTCCCGGAATTGTGTATATTCTCCCGGCTCGCGAAACACTTACCTAATAATCTTCCAGGGGTCTTACAAAAAATTCTGCTTTTATTTACAAGCAGATTAAATAATGTTTTTATGATAAACATTCGATTTATAAGCGGGAACCCAATTTTTGCGTGAAAATAGGTTTTTCTGATGTATTTCACTGTACAGGGTGTCCCAGAATTAACTATCTATTTCAATGAAATCGGACAAATTTTTTAAAAACACACTTTTATTTATGTTTATCATGTTTAATATGTGTTAAAAATGTATAAATTTCTAAATTTTTTTCATAATTTTATTTTCATACTTTTTTCATAGTTTTTCATATTTTTTTTTTCATTCTCTTTCAGAACCCTATTAATAATGAATACACAAGAACGCATCTTTGTTGTAACATCCCGTATCAAAGGAATGCGATGTAATGAAATCAGAGAAAAATTTACAAGAAGATTCCACAGAACCGGTCCTACAGACAAAGCGATTCGTGAACTTGTGAACAAATTTAAAAGAACTGGATCCGTACACGACGAGGTGGGAAGAGGACGCCCAAGGACAGCACGTAACAGTACCGAACAGGTACGACAATTGTTTGAGGATGAACCAACAACTTCGGTTAGGGAGGCCGGTCGAAGACTCAACATATCCAAGACAACAGTTCATAGAATCTTGCGTTCGACACTGATGAAAAAGGCTTATCATATTCAAGTACTGCATGCCCTAAATGAAGAGGATTATCCAAATCGAGCAGCAAGGTGTGCAGAAATTGTGGATCAAATCGAAAATGAAAGTTTATTGGATAACATCTTATTCAGTGATGAGGCGACTTTCCACACGTGTGGTAAAGTCAATCGACACAACTGTCGTATCTGGTCCAATGAAAGACCGTCTGAAGTCATAGAATGGCAAAGAGACTCTCCAAAAGTTAACGTTTGGCTTGGAATGACCAAATCCAAAATTTATTGCCCATTCTTCTTTGCGGAAGCAACTGTAACAGGTACCGTCTACCTTGATATGCTTCAGCAGTTTCTCGAACCACAGCTTCTTGATGATGGCATTCTTGATAATGTTGTGTTTCAACAAGATGGAGCACCATATCATTATGCTCTAATTGTTCGAGAATACCTCAACAGACGCCTTCCGAGTCGGTGGATTGGACATGGAGGACCTCGACCTTGGCCTCCGCGTTCTCCGGATTTGACACCCCTGGATTTCTTTGCATGGGGTTTCATAAAAACAAAGGTTTATCGCCAAAAGGTCAATAGTTTAGCTGAACTTAAAGAACGCATCCAGTTGGCAGTGCGGGAGATAACACCTGAAATGCTTCAAAATATGTTTCGCAGCGCTGAGGATAGATTTGAAATGTGCAGAGATACAGACGGTGCACATGTTGAAACTTCTCAATAAAGTTTTGACTTATGATTTATAAATCTATTTATTTTTGTATCATAATTTAGTAATAAACACAAAATTATGTCAGTTTTTATTAAATTTGTCCGATTTCATTGAAATAGACAGTTAATTCTGGGACACCCTGTATTTCATGCAAATGTGACCTTCATTTCTTGCGCCTCTTGTGCAAATGTGTAATAAATAAATTACTTAATAGTTTGATCTTATTAATCTATGAGATAGTTTAAACGGGATAATGTTAAAAGAAAGGGGTTTAATGGGTGGGAATACATATATATATATATATATATATATATATATATATATATATATATATATATATATATATCAGTGGCGACTCCAGCTCTTCAAGACTACTCGGGCTCTTTTTAAATTTTTAAATTTTCAAGTCTACATATGAGCCGACATTTAAATGCATGACAATAAATTAAGATTATCAGTAAAATAAATAAATACATACCTCGGTAAAAAAAATTATTTGAATTTTATTTACTCGAGCATAAAGTCCAAGCGTCTTGGTTTTAAAGCAAATTCCTTTAATATTCGGTCATGTAATTCCTTTTTGCTTTCTAAATCAATAAATATTTATTTTTCAATTGAAATCCTAGCCAGGGACGAGAGCCATTCTTGAGCCATTGTGTTTCTTAAATATGATCTAATTCGATCAAGAACAGAGAAACTTCTTTCATTTGAAACAGAAGTTAGAGGTATGGTAAGAAGGAGCTGAATCAGAATACTTATAATATTAAAAATAAATCAGATTATTTAAGAAAAGCAAACAACCTCATATTGCGGCAAAAATCAAACTGCACCGCCGCCCAAGGCAGTTGAAGGCACGCTTCTCGAAACGTAAAAAACTTACCATGTATCGCCAGAATTAAAAATTGTGCCTCTACAAGGCCGAAGGATATAAGCCCGAGTTGAAATGTTTTTTCTTTAGAAAAAACATTAATAGGAGGAAAAACGTATTTTATTTAATGAGAATTAGAAGAAGGACTATTATGTAACCGTATGCAAGCAAATAATTATTCATTAAAAGAACTTTAAATATACGATATTACTCATACTTTCTCGGGCGTAATGTCTTGCGCCCAATTAAAGGATCTTGAAAGATTACACGAAAACTTAATATGTCAATATAGTTTTTTATAGGTAGTAAGGGTATCTAAATGCGCTCAAAATTTGCTCGCGTGACGAAGGCTAGACAGAAAAATAGTAACATACTACCAGCCAAAAACCATTTTTACAATTTGTACTTAAAACTTTTTTTAAACTTAAATCTATAAATACACAATTTTATCTCTCATGCTTCTCCTTGCCCCTTGCCTCTCGGGCTCAGCCCGAGAAGCCCGAGTGCAGGAGTCGCCACTGATATATATATATATATATATATATATATATACACACAGTATATATATATATATATATACCTAACCTAAACAAGCCTAACCTAACCTAACCTAACCCTATTTCCATGCGATAGCCTATTTTTCTTACCTTACTGGAGACGTGGTGGAGGCACTGGAGGGTACAGTTTAGCTGCCTCGATAAGGAAGTAATGCACGCGGGTATCTCGGTCGGAAAAGTGCGCTTGAAACAAATAACAAACAATGTACTTTTTACAATGTGCCTTTTTATTACCTGCTCTGAGTACCTAACTCTTCAAATCTTTCCAGAGCCTTTTAATATTTTGGGTATGTACAACGGTGTCTGGGTCCACGAAGTTTTCACTGCGATTGACTGTTTTATGAATGTAGCCGTGGTCTTTTAAGGAATTATATGCTTTCCAACAGTAACTAATAATTACACTTCCAGGAAGCACATAATGTTCAATTAATGGTATGAGAGTATCAGCACTGCGATCATCTACGGGTAAGATAAATTTTTTCTTTGAAACTGTTTCAATCCCACCAAATAGCCAGACACCGGTGACATCCCGTCCACGATGATACTTTGATTTTCCGAACTTAGACTCGTCATCTCGACCGAGATACCTGGGCCACCAATGGGTTCCTGATTAAGCAGCCAATTCTCGCACACTTCAGAGGAAAATGACTTCCAGTTCACTGCAGTTTCTGAGGAAATGCCTAGATAGTGTTGGACATCACGCTGGTTGAAAGACTTCTTCAAAAATTCGTGGCAAAACAAAAGATTCTGGCTCGGTGAGACATGCGCACGGTCCAGCCAAGTACCCCGAAACGCAGATGTAGAATAATTACATCGAATACGAACTTTTTTTCATGGAGCGCTTTTCTACGCGCTCATACGTACAATAATATAAATGCTGTTCAGCACGATATGCAAGCCGATGAGAGCACTTTGAACACAATGGATCACTCAACAATCCGTGTTTTTTGAAAATGTCAGCCTCAGCGTTGTTGTTAAAACAACGCTGAATAACCACATAGTAAGATAGAGAACACTGTTGACACCCGCCCTTCATGACCACCGAATTTCAAATGATTTCAAACTGGTCAACCGCCGTCTTCATCACGAGAATCGTGTTAGCACATGCGTGAAATACGTCTTGCAATAGCTGATTGGTTAATTGCAGTCAGCTGATGTTATGTCACATACGGACGTCTATGAAAACAATGACAGCATCGTCGCGATTTTCTTTTTTTTTTCGAGATTTTATTATAACTCGGTAAATATGAATTTGCGCAAAAAATGTTATATAAGAAAATCTATTTGCAATCAAATTCTACATCCGTTAAACCTATTTTCATGCAAAAATTGGGTTCCCGTTGCTAAACCGAATCTTACCCGTTTTTATGTTCCTAAATGTAACTTACAAAAAACATGTTTACTGGGCACTGGCAATTGAAGTTTAGAACTTGACTGAGACGCCAGAACCAAAACCAGACGTGTTTCAGACCAGTTTGATTCTGGGCTTCCGGGCTCCACAATTTTCGTCATTCATCACTCACTCATCTCTCATCAGGGCGCTGGTCACTTGGCTCGCTACTGTTACAGACTTTTCTAGTCTCTAGTTATCTATTTTATTTTAATTTACCATGGCAACCGCTTAATTAATATATTAATTTATATACAGAGGCAACTATATATATCCCGGGATTGTACTTCAGAAAATTGTCCAACCTAAATGCTATGTTTTGTTGGGGGGGGGGGGTTCGCCACAACCCGGAGGATTTTCGTCTCCCGCTATTCCATATCCAGCACACAAACACAGTCTAACTTCAAGGTAAAGCATTGAATAGTTTCCGAATGTACGACATAAATCTCGAATTGCGGTTTTGTTTCATTTGAAACTATTATAATCTTCAAAATCAGATTTTAACTTACGAATTTTGGTCAATTTCATGAAATTTCATGGCACCTCTACAGAAGGGATCTCCCTCAGCCCGGTTGTTGTTGTTGGTTAACCGATCAGCCCACCCTGATCGAGCAAGCCGGCGGCACGCAGGTAACCGATCGCCCTCTCCGGAGTGGACCAGAGGTTCAGCGAACTAGTGATGTTGTGTTGTATGTTCTGCCAGAGTGGTACAGTCTGACATAATGTGTTCAATTGTTTGTGGTGTGTCCTGGCACAGGTGGCAGGTGTCGTCTGTGGAATTGTCTAGTTTGTGTTTATATGTCTGTAAGTTGGAGTGATGTCCACATCGGAATCGTACTAAGTTAACTCGGTCCGATCTGCTCAGGCTGGTCTCTGACCTGTTAATGGGTGGCGGCTTCGCACCTAGGCCCGCATTCGGACCGAGTCGTGTCAGTGCTTTGTGGGTTAGGTGTGTGTGTGTATGTGTTTTCTGTACTGTGTGATGTCTGTGGGGCGTGGTATGGAATGGAGTATTTGGTTATAATGTCTCTCTGCTGTTACCTTAATGGTGCGAGGTAACGGTGCATGATTGTACATGTAGTGGCGAGGTTGTTGTGGGTTAGTTGTCGCTGCTGCCATGAATTGTGTTCCCCTCATGTCTAAATGTTCCCTAACTTTCAGTATTTTTGTTTGTGTGTGCACATGTTCCATTGGTGTTGTTTGAGTACATCCTGTAATGATACGAAGTGCGTTGTTTTGTATTGTCTGTAAGGTGTTTATGTGTGTGTGTTTGAGATAATGGGTGCCCAGCATGAGCTAGCATAGTAAATAACTGAGCGAATATATTGTTTGTATATAAGTGATGTTGTTTCCTGCTGGTGTCCAAAGTTTGTGCCTGTTAGTACCCTAAGCGTGTTAAGTCTTGACGTACATTTGTTTTTAGTGTCCTAAATGTGGTTTACAAAAGATAATGATGTGTTATATATGACCCCAAGTATTTTGGTCCTGTGAGTGTGTGGAATGTTGGTGTTATCTGGTGTTCTTTTGTGTTGCTTGTTAGCAAGGTGATGGTTGATTTTGTGGGCGCTACTTTGAGTGTATTGTGTGTGAGCCAGTCTTGTATACTGTTTATGTATGTTTGTAGGTTATTTGTAGCGGTGTCGATGTTGTTGTGGGTGGATGTTAGAGTGATGTCATCTGCATATGATGATAAGGTAAGCTTGTTATCTATGGGTGTTGGAATGTCATGCATGTATAAGTCAAACCGAAGATATCAACGCGCTGGTGGCCAAACTTCCTCAAATCTCCGTGCAGCGGGCTGTCTACGATTGGCCAGACTGGCAGTCGACCGCCTGCTGCGTGGCACGGTCAGAGTGCCGATCGGCTCCCGCAGTCCCGCAGCCCGGTTGGGTAACATGGCTCAAACCTTTAAAGGCTCCCAACGACCAACTTAAGAAAATCGTTGTTATACGAAAGTAAACACAACTTTTAATGTATCTCTCTCTCTCTCTATATATATATATATATATATATATATATATATATATATATATAGTGAAGTTTGAAACTCCTTTCAGCAATTATAATGGTTTACGTAATAACAATTTCGAATTCAAAGTCCATCAGGATGTCAATCGCTTTCTGTCCTTCATCTTTACTATTCATTCATGTGTAGTAATTGAGTGCAAAATATATATATATATATATATATACACACACACACACACACACCTTAGTTTACTTAGTTTTGCTTCTGCCCGAACTGTTGATTCTTACGAAAGTCGAGCTTTTCGCTTCACATAAGAACTAGAGCTGAACGTGAAATCTGAAACCAGGGCCCCGCCAAGGAAGCCTGAAATTACGAATTACGAAGTCCCCTCCCTCCCGGACTCGATCTCACGATTTCCCAATCAGCAGCCCAGCGTCTTAACCATTAAGCTACCCAGGCGGAAATATATACAGGGTGATCTGTTACGGTATGGATAAAATAAAATTGATGTGAAATGGAAACAGTAACATTATATCTACAAAGATGGTAGAGTGTGACAAACCTAATTAGTCTTCAACATGACCCCACCTTCCGGACACGACAGAGGTCATAACGAGAGGCTAATTCTTACGACCACCCGCACGTGGTTTAGTGATAGACCCCGTTTCTTCAAATGTGCGGTACCATTGCACTATAGAGTCGTATTTAGGAGCTTTTCGAACACCATACACACGGCGAAACTCACGCTGTACCGCTGTCACACTCTCAAACTTAGCAATCCACAGGACACACTTCGCACGTTGTTGTGCATTCGCCGCCATCTTCGAAACTGGCATATGACTCATAAGTTTGACAGCAGATGGCGCTCGTACGTCTGGCAGCGGATGGCATAACCTATTACAAACTCCCACATTTTATGACCACACGTGCAACAGATGCGCTGTATCACTTCTCGGTAGATTCTCACAGCGTTTTTATTTTATCCATACTCAAACGGATCACCCTGTGTATATATATATATATATATATATATATATATATATATATAATATATATAATATGGTGTACACAAAGCCCTTTCCCGATTATAAACTGTAATTACACGAAATTCAAAGAAGACAGTAATGCTTTGTTTTGCATGTTGCATTGTTACATCATACATAAAGTTGTTTTCTCTTATTTTCAGATCCTGTTGTGCCTGATTGGGAGCCATTGGTGACTGACCGAAACAAAACGGCAACTCCGCAGGAGAAAGCAAAATGTGTTGTTTGGTTTGCAGATTCAAAGTCCGTGATTACCATGATTAGCCCCCCCCCCCACACAGTTGGAAGACCTTCATCCATCCATCATTTTACAGCAATATTGGAGTTTGTTAGTGCGTGAGTCCTTGAACACCACTTTTCCCGGAAGATGGATCGGGCGCGACTGGCTGGTGCCATGTTCTCCACGACTCCCCGATATCACGCCCCTGGGCTTCTTTCTGTGGGGATATGTAAAAGATTATGTGTACCATACTCCTGTTGCTGATATTGACGCTCTTCGTGCAAGGATTTGCGATGCCATCAAGAGTGTCACGAGAGATATACTATCGAACGGTACCGGGACATTTTGCCGACAGACATTTTGCCGACGGACGTTTCGCCGAATGGACTGTCATTAATATTTATATGACAAAATACACACACATGTTATTAAAGGTTATTATTAAATGTTATTGAATTATTTTGTTAAAATATAATTATGTTAAATTGACAGTTATAGACGCTTGACGTAAAAACATTGATACCTTTTTTAAATAAATTTATATCGATAATACTATATAAAATGTTTATCTATATATATATATATATATATATATATATATCTCTTTCTCGGTGTATATTGTATAATTTAAAACTTTCGTTTTAGACCATGGAATTCACTTTGACGGTGTCCGGTGAATTTGTCTACAACAATTTGTCTAAAGATACAATTCATCTACAACAATTTATCTACAACAATTAGTCTACAGATACAATTTAACTACAATAATTTGTCTACAGATACAATTTGTCTAGAGAAACTATTACTAATATTATTTAAAAAAATGACGATTGGTTAGGTTAAATCGTGATATTTTCGTATGTTTTAACAGTAAACTAACGAAAATATCATGACTTAACCTAACCAATCGTCAAGGGTTTACTAACTTTTTATGGCCTTTCTCTGAATCAATAAATTGAAGAGGCACTGTGGGTTACTGAACAGTGAACAATGTAAAAGTTCCAGGATGACTGCAATTTTAAGTGCGAAAACCTAAGACATAAGTTACTAAGATTTAAAAAAGGCAACAAACGAACAAACGTTTCACAATAGCTTAAACTATAAAGGCACGAACGCAAGACTTAAATTATAAAAGTTAACAACTAATTTTCGTAATTAAATTATATATATTTTTTCTTTAATATTAATAATAGTTTCTCTAGACAAATTGTATCTGTAGACAAATTATTGTAGATAAATTGTACCTGTAGACAAATTGTTGTAGACAAATTCGCCGGACACCGTCAAAGTGAATTCCATGGTCTAAAACGAAAGTTTTAAATTATACAATATACAATATACGGCGTACATGTTGAGATGTAATGAGAAACATAATAAACTTGATGTGTTATGCAACAACATGCAAAACAAAGCATTACTGTGTCTTCTTTCGATTTCATTTAATTAAAAATCGGAAAAGGACTTTGTGTACACCTTGTAGTATATCAAAGCCAATGAGATACATTTCAGAAGCAGTACTTTAATAATAAATAAGATCAATGCCAGTGAGACGAAAAAATGTTTATTTCAAATCAAACGTTTCGGAAATTATGATTTCCATTTTCAGTGTTAAAAAAACTATGACCCATGGCATAAAAACAAATGTCATCATGATTGCCTGAACTGGCTTTTGAACCATTATTTTTGCAGGCGTTATTTCGAAACACATGTTATAGAATTAGAATTTACCTGTGAAACCGAATTAGGCAATAGATTATCACCTTATCAGGTGCTACTGTAGTATGCGGTCTACCTACGATTCGGCGGTCTACGTTTTAATTATAGCTTCTTATCTTGTTTACTAATTGTTTGTTTACATCCCATTGTCAATCACCCTTGACGATTGGTTAGGTTTAGTCATGATATTTTCGTTAGTTTTAACGAAAATATCATGATTAAACCTAACCAATCGTAGGTAGACCGCATACTACAGTAGCACCGATTATCATTTCTCGATATCCCCAAATCGGAAACCTATTTTCAACGGTCTGAGCATGAAATTCTATTCATTTCTACCCTTCAAATTTAAACAAAACATTGCCTCCATTCTTACATTGGGCCTACTCGCACTTCGCATTTAAAATTTGCTCCTGTTCATTCCACAAAGAAGTGGAATTTTTCCGTAAATTCTTCACATCGAATGATTATCTCACTGGTTTTCTTAATTCAACCATTAGTTCAACTTTAAATAAGCCTATTGAGCCCCCAGCCAAGGAACGAGCTGTGGAGAAACGAACAATATATTGGAGGATGAGAATAAAAGTAATGTAAAGTCATTTTTCATAAATTTTCATCCGTGACTTTGAGAGTTAATGACCTGCATAAGAAATTAATTATTTGACTCGGGGGGAAAGACAAATTTTCTTAACCGAAAGTTTAAATAAGACTATTTTGTATTTGCCGACTCGCATTGTTAATTTTCATTCACGTCATTAACTCTCAAAATCACGGAACAAAATATTTGAAAAATGTAATTACATTCCACACTTTCCCTTGTCACTCCTCTAATTTTTCTTTTCCATACACGGGGCTCATCTTACTTCCCATAAAAGATAAACTACTTAAGCTTGTCAGATAATTTTTTCCACAAAGCTCAGGATAATTTTCAAACCCCATAAAACCATTAGTTCTTTTTTCAAACTTAAAGACAAACTCGTGAAGAATTACACTCATCCACTGTGTATTTTTATAATTGTGACTGCTGTATAAGGTTTTATATAGGTAGAACAAAAAGTCATTTAAAATAAAGACATCAGAACATCTTGATATCTCTGTCCGTATAAGTTATTCATTCGAAATCACACACACACACACACACACGTTATTCTTTCTCCGTGCTTGCACTCTCTCCAGTCTAACCTCGAACAGAAGATAATGGGGACGCTTAAACCTATACCTAAACTCTGACTCCTCTTCTATCGTCTTGCTGTTTTAAGAGAAGTTTTTTTTTAAAAACTAAAATTAACTTTATATTATAGTCACACTTTCCTTTTATCGAAATTTATTGCACAGGATGACCAAAAAGTCAGGACACATAAGAGAAATTGATTTACATTAATACGGCTTGTTTTCTCTGTTCCAGGTGAGATATGAATGGGAAATTAAGGAAAAATGAGCGAGCGAAGTTGGTCTTCATGTAGGCAAGAGAAGGAAGCACGTACGGAAGTGTCGCAGACGAATTTAATCAGCAAAGTCAATGGAGAAAAAAGCATTTCCCAAAAGATTTCCAAGATTTCCTCTTTTATGTAGAGATGCGTGAGGATGTCACTCGGAAGAAGAATTGAGAAGTATATCAAGGTTAATGGGTCTCAGTTTGAGCATTTATTATGAATAAACCAACATAATGCGTGAAACAGATTACAGTAATTTCCCTATGTTTCCTGAATTTTGTGCTACCCTCTACATTATCTTTGTTCTTATGTTTATAGGTTTTTAACACTGAAGATGGAAATACAGTAGTAATTTCCCAAAAGTGTGATACACGATATTCGTCTTATTGCTGGTCTTATTCTTTATATATATACACACACACACACACACACACACACACATGTTTGTGTATGTATGTATGTATGTATGTAGAGTATGTATGTAAGGATTATATGGGGAATTTGTTCAGAATGTGAATAATGGGGGTAGAAAATCTGATGTGTATTTTTATCTTCGAGGAAAAACAAAGGAGCTGGGAGGAACGTATCTCATTCACAACCTTAACACTAGAAAGCCATCGTGGCCTTTTACAATAAAAATACATTTGTTTTCTTGGAAATAACGTCTTTTATTGTACGTAAGTTAATTTTTATTATCGTTCAGTAAGAATAAATTGTTTAATTCAACCTATAAATGTAATTTTCATTATGGGGTCACGTAGATCCCACACTAGTCACTATGTGTGAGGTGCCACACTGGCCTTCTAAGGCAGGGTTCTCAAGTCTAAAAAATAAAAATCAGAACCTCAACTCCAAAAAATAAGAATTTCGTTCCAAAAATACGAATATCCATAATATATCGTTAACATTTTATTCCGATAACGATAACGACAAAATTGAAATTTTTCTCCAGTTAAAACAAACAAAACTGCCACCCCCTCTCAGTGAGAACATTGCTTGGACCGCTTCTTGACTTTAGCCAAATAAAAAATTTAAAAACTTAAGAAATAAGAACAAATAAAAATAAATAAGATTTGAGGCCAAAAAGAAGAACAAATCTTAGAAATAAGGACACTTGAGAACCCTGTTCTAGGGTTAAAAAAGCACTGGTCAGTACACCCTCTTACAGTATCTTCTTTCTCCGCACGCACTTCACTCGCCTTACAAACACGTCTGACAAGCTCTCTAAGCATTTCCTAACACTGTCTTCCAGTTTCTTCATTGAACATTCGAGGATGATTTGAACAATACGGACGTCTCCACGGTCTTCGCAAGAACATAACAAGAACTGTTAACTTTATACTATCCATTCCAAAAGGAATGCGTACGTCCAACATTCAGGTAAAGAGAGACTGAGACACATGTGATAGACGCAGCTGTGAAATCTTGTATACACACACATTTGCGTGAACATGGAGCATATTTTATGAGTTTAAAGTAAACAAGAAAGACATCAGGAGATGCAAATCTTCTCCTGCACAACTCTCAGTTTGCATACACACACACACACACACACACGACCTCCCATGGGCAGAGGTAAATATCAGCAAACGCTTAGACCTTTGTGCATATTTCAAACTGAATTTACTTTCTACCCAAATGAAATTACTGAAATTGCTCATAAAATATTCGTTTCTTACAGAAGTAAAATCGCTTTGCCTCATGATCACTCACAATTTCAATTGAAAAGAAGCACTTAATTACAAAATAATAATAATAAAATGAAATTGAAACTGAAAAGTTTATTGGCAAAAAAAAAAAAAAAAAAAAATGGCTTCCATAATAAAAAAAATAGAACTAAAATGAAATAAAGGTAATACATTTAATAAAATAAAGAATAATACACTTAATAAAATAAAGAATAATAATTAAGTAACAAGTCCAAATTACGATCAAACACGAATTAAAATTTAATTTAACTTAATTTATTTAATTAAATTAAAAGAAAATTATTTTATAGGCAGAATTTTAACTGAATTATACCATCTAGCATATTATATTAGTGAATTTCGTTGGTTTAATAGTCGGTATCAATTACTGTACATACGACGGTAATAAACAGGGTGGTCCAAAAGTCCCTATATATTTTGCTGAAATAATAATATTTATATTTTATTTTCTACAGGCCATAGGTGATGATGGATGTACAAGAAGGTGTGATGGTAGTAACACTACGTATCCGAGGGAAGAAGTGCAAAGAAATTCGAGAAAAATTTGGAAGAAGATTTCACAAACCAGGACCTACAGACAAAGCAATTCGCGAGCTGGTCAATAAATTTAAAAGAACAGGATCTGGTCATGATGAGGCAAGATCTGGACGTCCAGCTACCTCTCAAGAAAATGTCGAATTAGTAAGAGATGCCTTTGAAACAAATCCTAGAATGTCAACTCGCACAGCATCACGTAGACTAAGCATACCAAAACGACTGTTCTAAGGATTTTAAAATCAACATTAAAAAAGAAAAGTTACCATATTCAAGTGCTACGTGAGTTACACGAAGAGGATTATCCAAGAAGAGCCGCCATGTGCGCAGAATTGATTGAAAAAAATTCATACTGAAAACTTATTAAACTACATTCTCTTCAACGATGAGGCGAGATTCCATACATGCGGAAAGGTTAATCAACATAATTGCCGTATCTGGGCTAGTGAAAACACAACCGAGTTCTATGAATGGGAGAGAGATTCTCCTGAATTTAATGTCTGGTTTGGGTATGACAAGATCGAAGATTTACGGATACTTTTTCTTTGCAGAAGCTACGGTAACAGGGCCAATTTATCTTGACATACTTCAGCAGTTTCTTGAAACCTAGCTTCGTTCAGATGGCATTCTCGACACTATTGTCTTTCAACAAGATGGGGCTCCATGTCACTATGCAAACATCGTTCGGGCGTACCATGATGAGCTCTTACCAAATCGCTAGATTGGACGTGGTGGAAACAGGCCGTGGGTAGCACGATCTCCGGATTTAACACCATTAGACTTCTTTGCGTGGGGCTTTATAAAGTCTTTATAAAGTCGCGGCAGTCTTTAAAATAACTCCAGAGATGCTTGAGAATGTGTTCCACAATGCAGTGGACAGATATGAGATTTGCAGAGGTACTGATGGTGCTCGCGTCGAATATTAGACCTAAGCTCGATAAATAAATATACTGTACATCTAATTAGTATGTTACTACATTTTTATCCTAAAATACTATTATTTCAGCAAACTAGATAGGGACTTTTGAACCACCCTGTACTTCACCATATTAAATTAAAATAGCCCGCCTTTCTATAAACTCAATCCTACATCATGCAACCACTACTGTCTATGTTACAGTGTGTTGTGGTCATGATTAGGCTTCGGATTTCTATGCACTAAAAATCTGCTAAATATGCATGCAAATATGCACTGAAAATGTTGGAAATATGCACTTATTTATGCACTATAAATTCTGAACGTTCCTAGTCTAAATTAGGATTTTCAAATAATGAAGCACCAGATTTACAGTTTATTGAATATATGAAACAAAATTGCATTTACCAAACAAACAAACATGCATAATAAAACTAAAATAACAAATCCATTGCTCAATTTACAACAAAAATAGGACACATTTTAGAACTGCAATTAGGTTCTTGACTACAAATAAATTTAATTACACTTTATAACTACAATATGCATCAAATTTTATTATTATTATTATTATTTATTAATCATTTTTATTGTAAACTTTTACCAAATAGTCCTAAATATGCACTTTAACACAAAAATCGTGGAAATATGCATTTATCTTAAAAAACCGTAAATTATGCACTTATGCATGCAAATATGCAATATGCAAAAATCCGAAGCCTAGTCATGATCATTCGCGTGATTTCATAAAAATAAATGTTTATCACCAAAACATTTCGACTATGTAATTAAATACACAATTTCCATAGGAAATACTCGCGTGGTCGCATTATTACGTAGTTATATGCGTTGTAAATCTAGCTTTTACTTTTCTTTTTCATTCTTCAAGTGCATAATTCCTATCAGAAAAACACGTTTAGAAACAGGTTTAGAAACACGTTTAGAAACACGTTTAATTAACGTGTTACAAATCTGGATATATTCGACGAATGCTGCGGAACTAATTAACGCTTTTTTTAACTAAATTAACATCAAAGACGCTCCAACTTGAAGGCTATATTAAAAATAATTTTCGTGTTATAATTTAATATAAATAAATGAGTTATTAATGATATGCCAAATACTCGATATAGAAAAAAATTGGTCAAGTTTCACCTTCATTAATTCTCTCTCTCTCTCTTTCTCTCTCTGTATATATATATATATATATACACACGTATTTTACTGTTACTAAATTAACCATTCTGACATTAGTGCCTGAAAAACCCCAAAGTTTTGGTGGCAAATGAATCATTGAAAAGCTTTTGACCCGCACTGGGAAACTGCGATTATAAATTAATGAATTTATCTTTTCATTTTCTGTGGATTTGGTAATATGGATATACATAATAAGTAATTATATGGAGTCTTTTTATGTACAAATTCATTGGAAGCTTGTTCATACACTAAATAATTAAGAGAAAGATCGAATTTGAACGATGGTGTTGACACCAGCTTGGCGTGTACTGTTGAATACACGAAAGGCCTTGGAATCACTTTTCATTCTTCCATGTGGGTGTGCATCATATATATATATATATGATGCAAACCCAGAAGAAAGAGAAAAAATTATTCCGAGGTCTTTCGTGTATTCAGCAGTACACCTCGTCAGGGAATACACGAAAGTCCTTGGAATTATTTGGAATGATTTTTTCTTTTTCCTTATAGGGTTGCATCATTCATTCATTTCACGTGTTTAAGTGTGAAATTCATCTAAATATATGTATATATATATATATATATATAGATTATATACATAAATGTGTGTGTACATGTAGGCAACTGAACATAAGTGGGGTCGAATATGTAATAACTTACAGATGTAGCGGGGTATTTTTTTGTTAGGTAACACTTTTGGTACCTCGGAACATAAACAAATTTATATAATAATTTCGAAATATTTTTATTGTCGGAAAAAAGATATGTTGATCCTGATTAGGTTAAGTTGCGGTAGGTTAGATTAGTTAAAATTTGGTTAGGTTAAGTCAGACTAGATTAGCTAATACATCACTATTTAATGATTTAAAAGAAATCATCCTTCGAGCCCCTCAACTGCATCCGAAACACTTATATCACATCTTTCTCGGTTCGATGGCACCAAGGTTAGGTTAGGTTAGGTTAAGTTAGGTTAATTAGTCTTTTAGATATGCAAATTTTAAAAAGTTGATACCTCGTTTATGCGGAGATGCATACATATGTGTGTGTGTGTGTGGTGGTGGGGGGGGGGGGGTATGTGTGTGTGTATGTGTAAGATATGCTCGATTAATAGTTTTTTCGATCAGAAGCACAAAAATTTGAATATTTTTGTCGACTGCTGTTTTTGACGATGATGAAGCAACTGCTTCAGATCATAATATTTTCGATCGATGATTTTGTAAATTTCATGAAATTTTATCAGAATTACTGTATTAAAGTCATCAGATCAGAGCTGTTCCCATTTCCCATAGCTGTTTCCATTTCTCACCTCATCGGGTTAGGTTAGATTAGGCTTGGTGAAGTCAAGTTAGATTAGGTTAGACCAAGATAGGTTAATTTAAAAAATAATGACACCTTTACTGATTGAGTGTTTGTTATTTTTTAACTTAAATTAACCTATCTTGGTCTAACCTAATCTAACTTGACTCCACCTGGCCTAATCTAACCTAACCCGATGGGATGAGAAATGAGAATACAGAATGTTGGCCTTGAAGCATATTGGCAGAGTATTTCTGTCAGGAATTTGGATGAACGTATTGATAATATTATGTACGTAACTTAAAATATCACGAGTTGACGGCTAACTATAATTCAAAATTAACCAAACCGTAAACTTTGTAAGTTCTCGATCCATTGATCTACTCATTTCGATCGGAATTGATCCCAAATACCTTCACAAGGTTGATCGTGTGTGAAGTGTCGGCTGCTTAAAATTTAAAAAGAAATGAGACTCGATAGAAAGGAGTCTCCTTAACGACGAACTGTAAATACAAACTGTAAAAAATAATTTGTGCTAGCTATATAATACTATAAATGGCAGATACGAGGTTATTAACCTAATTTTTGCTTTTTTTGAGACATGTTTTCATGTCAAAAGGAGAAATGATCTGCAATTATTTTAGAATAAACGTAATCTCAAGGTATAGAGGTCATTGTTATCATTATTTGCATACGTATGCTTCCGCATCTTTCTGCATAGTCACATATTTATAAAGATTTTATCAATCACATATATAATATATATATACGTGATTACAAACTACTTATGCAAAATTAAACTTTAATAACTTTTGATAGAAGCAAACTCTAAATGACAAATGAAAGAATAATTATTAAGGCTTTTAAAAAACTACACTATAAATTTCTAGATCCCAACATAACCGCCATTTTTCCCGATACATCGTTTAATTCGATTTTCCAAAGACCTGAAAACATTCTTCAGTTGCTGGTGAGTGATTTCATGAATTGCACTTGTGATCCTGGCCATAAAATCATCCGAAGAATGAATTTTGATGAGTAACATGGCCCCATAAAAAGTAGTCCAGTGAGGACAGGTCAGGTGAACGAGGTGGTCAAGCACCTCAAATGATCCACTTCTATCGATCCATTTGGTTGGGAAGACTTCATTCAAAAACTGCCACACAGTCAAAGCATAGTGGCAGAGAGCACCATCTTGCTGAAAGAAGGTGCTATCCGAAAGATTTAACCGTCTTAGTTCAGGGATAAAGAAATTCTGTAAGATTGAAAGGTAACGTTCACCATTAACTGTTGGTTCTTCAAAAAAAGAAAAGATAAATGATGCATGACTTTCTGAGAGCGGACCAGATATTGATTTCTGACGATCTCCTTCTTGCTGCCAGACTTTGTGAGGTTTCTCAGTACCCCGAATGCGGCAATTATTGACTTTGCCATTCATGCAGAATGTTGCCTCATCAAAAAATGTCAATTCGTGTCCAGAAACCGAGGGAAATTCTTGATTTTTGAATGGAACTGTTCACAGAAATCTGAGAGCGGACCAGATATTGATTTCTGACGATCTCCTTCTTGCTGCCAGACTTCGTGAGGTTTCTCAGTACCCCGAATGCGGCAATTATTGACTTTGCCATTCATGCAGAATGTTGCCTCATCAAAAAATGTCAATTCGTGTCCAGAAACCGAGGGAAATTCTTGATTTTTGAATGGAACTGTTCACAGAAATCTGAGAGCGACCAGATATTGATTTCTGACGATCTCCTTCTTGCTGCCAGACTTCGTGAGATTTCTCAGTACCCCGAATGCGGCAATTATTGACTTTGCCATTCATGCAGAATGTTGCCTCATCAAAAAATGTCAATTCGTGTCCAGAAACCGAGGGAAATTCTTGATTTTTGAATGGAACTGTTCACAGAAATCTGAGAGCGGACCAGATATTGATTTCTGACGATCTCCTTCTTGCTGCCAGACTTCGTGAGATTTCTCAGTACCCCGAATGCGGCAATTATTGACTTTGCCATTCATGCAGAATGTTGCCTCATCAAAAAATGTCAATTCGTGTCCAGAAACCGAGGGAAATTCTTGATTTTTGAATGGAACTGTTCACAGAAATCTGAGAGCGGACCAGATATTGATTTCTGACGATCTCCTCCTTGCTGCCATACTTCGTGAGGTTTCTCAGTACCCCGAATGCGGCAATTATTGACTTTGCCATTCATGCAGAATGTTGCCTCATCAAAAAATGTCAATTCGTGTCCAGAAACCGAGGGAAATTCTTGATTTTTGAATGGAACTGTTCACAGAAATCTGAGAGCGGACCAGATATTGATTTCTGACGATCTCCTTCTTGCTGCCAGACTTCGTGAGATTTCTCAGTACCCCGAATGCGGCAATTATTGACTTTGCCATTCATGCAGAATGTTGCCTCATCAAAAAATGTCAATTCGTGTCCAGAAACCGAGGGGAATTCTTGATTTTTGAATGGAACTGTTCACAGAAATCTAACCTTGCGTGATAGTCATCTTGAACCACCTAAATCTTGTACGTATGTTTATGCAATTTCATTTTGAGAATTCTGCAAATTTCTTAACCCATTCACATTCATTCCTCAGGAAAAGCCCTCCGCCTTACCTCAGGAGTGTAACTACTTCCATATTAGCCATTGCCTGTTATTCTACCTGCAACGAGAAAAAAAGGTTCCAAAACAAGACATTAATTTGAACATTTGTTTTAGTTTTAAGGTATTACTTTTGTAAATTTAATTTAAAATAAATTTTCCTATGAGACTGGACTTATGGGACACCCTGTATATATATTTTTTTATACCTTACTTCAAAAGGTTTTGAACGACGATTCAGGATAGACTATATATACTGTATATATATATATCGACCGCAGGTCAATCCTGAACCGTCGTTCAAACCCTCATAAAGTAGCATCATACCTTTGGTATATGAGCCTTTGGTTTGCTTCCGCCCGAATTGTTCATTCTGACGAAGGTTATAATTTTTTTTTTTTTTTTTTTTTTGAGACCGTGACGTTCTCTGATCTCGAGAGTTCCTCAGATTTTATTCTTGTGTTTCTTTTATTCTTCTTTTATTTTTAATCCTGATGATGGTGATTCCTACTTTCGAATCGAAATTAATCGATTTGTTAAATTAAAAAGTTAAAAGTATTTTCTTACGTGAGTTTTAACTTTTATTAGTTTGTCTGCGGTTATTGCAATTTGTATATATATATATATATATATATGAATAGAAACGACATAAGTATTAAGGAACGTTTCTGCACACGAGGAGGAGAGATAACGAAATAATGAAAAATGAGGCGAACCGCCTGGGAATCGAACCCAGGGCCTTCCAATTGCCGGTCGGACGCTCTACCATTATGCTACGGACCTCACTCAATCACAAATCGAAATTCTCCCAAATAGGGCAGAAACCAATGCCCTCAGAGAGCACCCTCGCAAATCGTGAATATGCGCAAATAACTGCAATGACCGCGCAGTATATAAATGAATAGAAACGACATAAGTATTAAGGAACGTTTCTGCACACGAGGAGGAGAGATAACGAAATAATGAAAAATGAGGCGAACCGCCTGGGAATCGAACCCAGGGCCTTCCAATTGCCGGTCGGACGCTCTACCATTATGCTACGGACCTCACTCAATCACAAATCGAAATTCTCCCAAATAGGGCAGAAACCAATGCCCTCAGAGAGCACCCTCGCAAATCGTGAATATGCGCAAATAACTGCGCAGTTATTTGCGCATATTCACGATTTGCGAGGGTGCTCTCTGAGGGCATTGGTTTCTGCCCTATTTGGGAGAATTTCGATTTGTGATTGAGTGAGGTCCGTAGCATAATGGTAGAGCGTCCGACCGGCAATTGGAAGGCCCTGGGTTCGATTCCCAGGCGGTTCGCCTCATTTTTCATTATTTCGTTATCTCTCCTCCTCGTGTGCAGAAACGTTCCTTAATACTTATGTCGTTTCTATTCATTTATATACTGCGCGGTCATTGCAGTTATTTGCGCATATTCACGATTTGCGAGGGTGCTCTCTGAGGGCATTGGTTTCTGCCCTATTTGGGAGAATTTCGATTTGTGATTGAGTGAGGTCCGTAGCATAATGGTAGAGCGTCCGACCGGCAATTGGAAGGCCCTGGGTTCGATTCCCAGGCGGTTCGCCTCATTTTTCATTATTTCGTTATCTCTCCTCCTCGTGTGCAGAAACGTTCCTTAATACTTATGTCGTTTCTATTCATTTATATACTGCGCGGTCATTGCAGTTATTTGCATATATATATATATATATATATAGGGTGATCCAGATAAATGGGACCCATAAAAAAAAGCCAAATATTCTTAATATTTAATTCCTTTCACAAAAACTATATATCATTCGAAAGAGTAGAGTTACAAGTTTATTATGAAATATTTGTTTTTTAAAAATGACTCCTTTCAAATGTGCTCCATTAGTTGCCAAGCATTCCAGTGTTCTCGCTTGTAAGTTCTGCATCACTTTTGCAAGTGTGCGCGGTGGTATGGCCTGTATCTCATTTGTGATGGCGGCCTTCAATTCTTGCAAGGTCGTTGGGTTATTTCTGTAGACCCTACTCTTTAAATATCCCCAGAGATAATAATCTAAAGGAGAAAAATCCGGAGACCTTGCGGGCCATTCAACGTCTCCAAATCTTGAGATTAACTGGCCTGGAAACGTTTGACGCAAAACTGCCATGCTTTTATTTTGTTTTGTATCTTATCTTGTCTTGTATTGTCAAAACCTATACAAACCTGTACAAACTTGTAACTATCCTCTTTCGAATGATGCGTATGATTTTATAAAAGGACTTATACTTTAAGAGTTACAGGGGTTTCTTTTGGGTCCCATTTCTCTGGATCACCCTTTATATATATGATGCATGCAAATCCACAAAGAAAAAGAAAAATGATTCTAAGGCCTTTCTTGTACATTCAGAAGTACACCTTATCATGGAATGACGAGGTGTACTTCTGAATACACGAAAGGCCTTGGAATCATTTTTCTTTTTCCTTGTGGGTTTACATCATTCATTCATTTCACGTGTTTAATTGTGAAATTCATCCCATATATATATATAATATATATATATATATATATACAGGGTGTCCCGTAAGTCTGGACCCATAGGGCAAAATTAATAAAATTACAAAATAGTCCCAGTTTCGCTGGATATGCGTCGAAGTGACTTCTTGGGACTGACAGCGAAGCTAGCCAACACATTGGTACTGGTTTCGTCTTCCGTAACAGTCCTTGAAGGTCCTCTGCGAGGCTTGTCAGCTACGGATCCAGTTTCCTTAAATTTGGCTATCAACTTGCCAACACATCTGTGTGTGATTGGTGCGCGGTCTGGATGCATATTGTTGAATTCTTCGGCCACTTCCCGGTGACTGCGGGTCCCGACCAGCAAAATAACTTGAACTCTCTCCTCTCTAGTCAGTGACATGGTTTACCTGCAACATAATAAAAAAATATATTATAAATCCCTATGGGTCCAGGCTTACGGGACACCCTGTATGTGTATATATATATATATATATATATATATATATATATATATATATATATAATGTCGTGTCCTCGTTTGTTGGTCTTTAGGTTTAACGAGATGCGATTCAAACAAAGTTCAAGAAAGAAACGATTTTAAACGTTCTTTTTATGTCAGAAAGTAAAAATTCGAAACGCTTCAAGTGAGTTAACGCTTTTATAATTTTTGTCTAGAGTGTATACGTAACAGCTGACATTTCTGGACTTCCCCATTTCAATTTTTAAGAAATGGACATTCAAATATCGTTGGCCATAAATGCAGAATTCCTTTTTGCTGATTTTTTAGTAAAAAAAAAAAAAAAAAAAAAAAAAAAAAATTGAAGCAAGAAAGTAATCCTGACATAAAATTTTGTTTTTTTTGCAAATCTTCGTCAAAATACTCGTATCAGGAAATTGGATTTAATACTCTGATGCATCCTGCGCCGACTCTTTGCGCATCATCTTGTGACGTAATCTAAAACGTGCTTCACGGTGAACATAAAGTCTTAGGAAGTATAGCCAGCGATATACTGCGTATATGAGGCCCTCCCAGGAAGAAGTGGCTAAGCGACCAAAGTAGAAAACGCAGTTGTACCAATTTGAAAGTACTTTTGAACTTTTAAACTTTTGAAGCTATTTCGTCGAAATATCTTCAAAAGTTCAAAAGTTCAAAAGCACTTTCGGATTTGGTACGACTTTTAACTACGTTTTCTGGCGTTTTTTATTTTTGTCGCTTAGCCACTTCTTCCGAGGATGGCCTTATGTATAGTTCGTAATTTACCAACATTAGGCGATATAACTAAATGAAAAGCTCTTTTTATTTTATTGAACACAAAGAAATTGCAGTAAAAATGTTCAAGTTTTTGAGAAACAAAATACAGTATTTACAATACAAATGGCTTATTAATCACCAATGAAAGTGGGAGGAGCCGTAGAACGCTGTTGGAAGGGCTACGGGCTTTTTTGAAACCTCGCGAAAGGGAGTTCCTCGAAGATGGACAATGCAGCAAATCTGACAATGGAGACTGGCCATGACATATTAAAAATAGGGCGAATTTAATAATACTATATAATATTACTGGTTAATGCAATACGGAAAAATTTCCTTGAAAATTTTAATGTATGATCAGACATCGCCAGCAACGAAAATTAGTAATTTCCTGAAATCCGAATTTAAGCCAAACGTTGTTGAAATCGACAATTTTTAAATTCTTGACAGGATACGATGGCGACAGGGTGTCGAAGAGATTTTCTCTGGGTTTTGACACACTATAAGTAATTAAAGGATAATACACCTCTTTCATATAAGAGATTTTGTACGTAGGTTTGGAAAACATCCAATTTACATGGCTCCAGAAAGGAATGACGTCGTTTATTTATGTATGGCTCATCTGATATTAATAAAGAATCTAAAAGATACACTAATTTCGTTATAATAAGTGAATTTATTTACGTTATAAAATTAAATTTGGTGCCCATTTTATAATAAATTTTATATTGATTTTTACGCACGTAACATACTCGTGTTATTGAACCCCATAAGAGGGGAAGTAAACATAATTTGGGGATGAGAGATTCACACAGTAATATAAATAACCAGTGAAGGGAGCCAGAAATATATATATATATATATATATATATATATATATATATATATATACTCGTATAAAATCAAAAACCATACATTTCACAAAATTAATTTTTATACAGAAAGAAAAAATTTCATCGTTGTGTAAAGCATTGTTCCGCCCTATATACAACTATCCAGGTTATCAGCAGCACGCAGCAACACACACACACAGAGAGAGAGAGAGAGAGAGAAAGAGAGAGAGAGATACTTGAATTATAAATCAAGAAAAATTCACAAACTCCGTGAGCATTTTAGTAAATGAGATCTTAAAAGCGAACTTTGGATGCGCACCGATAAACAAAACGCAAGACCACCCATCGCTGACAACACTAAAGATTAACAAGTTTTCAAACTAAAATAGTTTCGTCTCATTTTTCCTTCTAGCTTAAATTTCTAGATGGAAACCATTAACTTTTTGAAATACTCGAGAATGAATTGCTTTATGAGATAAGAAAAGGTTTAGAAGGGTGTTCATAAAGGGTGTACAGGGTGCTCATAAAATCACGCAAGTGAATATGGTGAAATGTACACGCATATCCACTTGCGTGACTTTATGAACACCCTGTATTTGAGTTTATTTTCTGTACACAGTTGGGAGTTTTATATTATGGTTATGCCCTAAAACTTACGGGTTACGTTATCATATCATCGCTACACGATACAGGGATGAAACAATGCCATTTTTTATTTTATTTATAAATAAATAAATAAATAAATAAAAAGCATGAAAATAAAAACCCACTCTAATAGACAGAGTTTATTTCCACAACAGTTTCGATGCCCATTGGCATCCTCCTCGGGTGGATACAGAAAAACGAAGGAGGAGGATGCCAGTGGGCATCGAAACTGTTGTAATATAATGTAATATAATGTTTCAGACCAACAAAGACCCTAGGATCCACTCATGGCTGGTCTAAACTGTTGTGTAAATAAACTCTGTCTATTAGAGTGAGTTTTTATTTTCATATTTTGACCTTCACGTAGAAAAAAGTGAATTTTTTTTGCAAATAAAAAGCAAACCTCGAGTTACAGTTTAATTTAATGTACAGAGGGTTGACAAAAGTAAATAGACGCCACGATGAGTGTTCTCAAGAGCAACTGTCAAAGGTCATTAATGGAATGCCTAAGGGAACGTGTGTCAACTTTACAAAATCGAAAGGGGCAATTAATACGATTCTAAATATATTTATTCAATAAATCTGTTCTTATTTATTGACTTTTATTATCAAATCAAAAGTATGGAAAAATCAAAGTCATCTATTTTTGTCAACCCTTTGTAGACTGTGTGAACGGTGTTTAAAGCATAGACACTTTTCTCTGACCTTATTTTTTTCCAGTCAAAAATCTAATAAAAGTCCTTTGTCCCCCCCCCCCCACCCTCCCCCGCCCCGTCATGTGACCTTATAGATGTTACGAACAAAGCTAAACAAACACAATTATTATTATACTTAACTATGCTATTTCTGCAACGTATATTCATTAGTAATCATACTTAAATATGTGTTTAGCATTTCACACTTAATTTATACGGCTCTATCACACTTTTTCTTATATAAGACTTACAACATTTTGTAGTGCAGTATTAGATAAGTAATATGATGATTGAAGCCGAATCAACATGGTTTAAATTAACTGCTACCGAACCACTTTTTTCAGGACTCTCCCTTTAAACTACGAGTTTCAACTGACAAGAGGACAAGGAACAGTGATGTAAGGATCGAGACTGGTCTCGAGACCTTTCTTCTGTTCTCGGTCTCGGTCTCGGCCATGGTGGTTTCGACTATAAAACTATGAATTTGTCAATAAATTACACTGGGGAACAAATTTTAACTTTTGTTTTGTTTCTTGGACGTGAACGGGTCGGTCTTATAGGATTTTTTCCGCTGATTCCGAATATAGCCGTAGAATTTCTCTATCACCCAAGGTTACTGAGAAAAATTTGTATTTTAATATTTTATTCAAAAAGTGTATAGAAGTTAGTAAAAAATACTCATAAAAATTATATTAGTGCAGATTGGCATTTAAAATATTCTTCTTAAAACTTCTTTGTCACTGATTTTCTCTTGTAGTTTTCATTAGGAGCTTCTCGCATCAATGTCCAGCAGTAATCAGCTAACATTGCCGGATCCCACCTCCTTGGTAGCGTTTCTCCATAGTAGCTATATCTTGGTGGAACCTTTCTCCATGCTCATTGCTTACGTCGCCGAGGTTTTCAGGGAAGAAATCTAAATGGGAGTGCAAGAAATGGATTTTTAGTGACATATTACATCCCAACCTATATGCTATATGCTTCAATCATGTCCTGCACTATTTTTTCATAGTTAGAGGCTTTGATGTTCCCTAGAAAATTTGTGACAACCATTCTTCATGGCCTCCCATGCCACTTTTTCTTTTTCCTCTCAAGGCATCATCAAACTTTTGATCTTTCATGAGCTCTCTGATTTGGGGACAACAAAGATCCCTTCTTTCATCTTTGCATCGCTAAGGTCGTGAAAACTTTTTCTTCAAATATTTGAATGCCTCATCTTCCTTGTTCATTGCTTTGACAAAATTTTTCATGATGCCAAGTTTGATGTGAAGTGGCGGTATAAGTATATTTTCTT
>JAJOZX010009613.1:120000-145792 GCA_023014485.1 Bathynomus jamesi | reverse complement strand
ATTAAACGATACCTAGTCTTAATCTTTCCCTGTATTCCAATCTTCTCGGGTTAGTGATAAACTTGGTTGCCCTATGTTGCACACCTTTAAGCATACCAATATCATGTCTATGAAGGGTCCATGCTTGAATGCAGTATTCTAAGTGAGCCTAACATAAGAATTCTATAATTTACAGATGACTTCCTTGCTCTTGTAACTAACATTCCTCTTAATAATACCTAACATTTTATTTGCCTTATTTCTAGCCTCTAAACACTGCTTACAAAATTTTAGATTATTATCAACTAAATACCAAGATCTTTTTTCTGTCTAACATCCTCTAACCAGTACCCTTGCATCTCAGAACTAAAGTTTTCATTATTTCTACCAAAATGGATGACTTTGTATTTTTGTACATTGAATTCTACCTGCCATTTACTAGCCCAACTAACTAATCTATCAAGAACATTTTACAGTTTATAAGAATTTTCAATATTTGTAACGGGGAAGTACTTTTGTATCATCTGCATATTTAGAAATTTCACTACCTACTCATTTTTCTAAATCATTTAGATATAAAATAGAGTAATGGACCTAATGCTGATACCTGTGGTAACCCACTTTTCACTTTATACCACCGAGATTCATGAATATTTAGAATAATCTTTGTTCTCTCTCTTGTAACCATTTCTCTACCTAATTTATCACTGACCCCAATATCCCATGAGCTTTTAATTTATATAGAAGTCTCCTCTGTGGAGCCTTGTCATATGCTTTACTAAAATCTCAATAAATAACATCTACATCATTTCCATTATATTTTGATCAGTTACGAACTCTATAAAGTCTAAGAGATTAGACAAACAAGATCTTCCTGTGCTAAATCTATATTGTGAACTTGAAATAAGATTAATATTCAAGATCATTTGGAAAATTTATTCTTTATAATTCTTTATAAGTATGTATTTTTTATCAATGAAGTCCTTTTTTGTAAATGGGTACTACATTTGCTTTCCTCCATTCATCTGGTACCTCTGCATAATTATTAGACCTAGCAAACAAAATAGTTAGTGTCCTCAGATAAACATTCCTCCCCTTCTCTGAGAATCCTTGCATATATATGAATCACTTGCTAATATCATCCTTCCTTGTATGAATATGATCAAGAATGCCTGAATTTACAAAATCTAAAGAATTCAAATCAAAGTTATTTAAGTTTTCTTCAGAAAAAACAGAACTAAAATAATCATTCAAAATACCAACAATATCTTGATTTTTTTCAAACATCTTATGTTCTATTGGGCCAATCGTATCATGCTTTCTATTATTATATTTATAAAAACTAAAGAATTCTTGGATCTTTTCTGCTATTTCTAGCTAGATTTATTTCACTATGCCTTTTGCTCTTCCTAATCAAACTATTTAGCTTATTTCTTAACTGCCTATAATTATCCAAGTCCAAAGTACTATCACTGCCTTTAAATTCCCTGAATGCTTTTTATTTTTAACCATTTTAGCTATTTCCCTATGCCACCTCAAAGGTTTCCTAATTTTGTTATTCCTAACAGTTCTGAAAAGAGTACCCCTACATTGTACAATGTACATCCTCTAAAATTTTTTTGAATCTAGACCATATCTCAATATCATTTTTATTGCCAAATTCATTATCCCACTTTACTGAGCCTTACAACTCCCTAAATTTACTAAAGTCACCCTTTGAGAAGCGAGGGAGTTAGACGTTCATTGTTGCCTAGATCGCTATTTAATTATATCTTAAAACATATGATCAAGTGGTCACTATTCCATAATGACTCTCTTACTGCAAGTTCCCTAATAAGTTCATGATTAGTGGAAAGAACCAGATCTAAGATTGCTTGATCCCTACTTGGTTTGTCTGCGAATTTCGTTAGAAAACAATGATTATAGCAGTCACATATATCTATATATATATATATATATATATATATATATATATATATAAATAATTTAATACTATCATTCTGAACTGATGTTAAATCATTCTTAATGTATAATACCAAACCCACCTCTGTTTATCCATTCTGATAAATATACATTGTATAACCATTTAATTCATACTCTGCTCGAGTCATTAAATGCTGCCTCATTAATCCAAGTGTCCCAAATGCAGACTATATCCAAATTTTCACTAATTGTATAACTAAATAATTAATTTTTCTTATTCCTAAGACTTTTCCATTTGTATAAAAACACTTCAATCCCTCAGTTTTAACTGGTTCCTTACGTTTGGCTAGATAGCTGATATGCCTATTCCTAACCTAACCAATCGTCAAGGGCGTAGAGTTGACCTAACCGGCCATTCAATTGACCTGGGGCCGCACAGCCCCCAGCACAGGACCACGACTTGTTTCTGTTTAAAGAAAAAAATATAAAAAATGCTTATTCTTGTAAAAGTGATGCGGGGGGGGAAAAGGAACAAGTACCAACACTTGCTCTGCCTATCTTTTAAAGTTTCTATCAATTCTCTGTACCTCTGTTTACTACTGAATTTCTGTTCAACTTAAATCTACCGTCTTTTTCCTCGCTTGTTAAATCATTTATACCTACAGGAATTATATTACCTCGGTTCACAGGCAACTTCTTCACTACTTCATTGACTTTAGAAATATTACCTCCTGGAATACATATTCTTCTACGGGTTTTCCTTGCCTTATTGCAAAATCCTTTTTCCTGATTCCTAATAATAGAGTCCCTAACCATGGTAAATTCACACTGTACTGCTTCATCTAAATTTCCTATTATCTGAAACCTGTTACTAGTTGCTACAACATGATTAGTATTCTCTCTAAGCCTATTTCTTGAATGACCTTTGACTTTTTGCCATTCATCAGGCCTAACTTTACTAACACCTAGCAGAATGACCGAAAAAATGGACGAGTGCAATGCAATTGCAAATGTTGCAATGAGTGCCAGTGCCAACCCCAGGATGCCAAAAAAAAGGAGGGAGGGGAACTCCCCCAATAAGCTGGGGGAGTCCACCTGACCTTTTTGGGGGAGAAGGTGAGACGGCCTCCCCCCCCCCAAAGGGAAACCTAACCTAAGCCTTAACCTAAGGAGGAGAGAGTTATTTATTACGTCAGAGTCCGTCGCATAATGAGCGTCCAGGGGCCCAGCATCTGATATATAGAGGGTCTGGAGGTGCCAGTTACCACTTTATTTATTTATTTCTATAAGGAGAGTTGGCAGAAACCACCATTTTAATTATTTATTTATAGATGAGTTTCCAGAGACTCCTATATAATTTAATTATATGCAGGGTTACCAGGTTGCATCATTTATTTTAATTACTTATTTATTAAAGGCAAGAGAAACTTTCTCCTTAAATTGCACGAACTAATTAAAACACATTATTTATTTATTTAATTAACAATAAGAGAAAAATGTAGGATAGGGTACCCGGGGGGTCATATAATAATCAGCACGCAACTAGCCTAACCGGGGTCAAAAGGAAAATTAGCTGGGTGTGCTACGCATCTAATAAAAGAAATACACAGGACTCTTTATATTGCACATCATTCCAACAACATAATCTATAAGAATAATATTTAATATCATTTACTCTAAAGCCAAATCGAAAGTGTCTATTTACTTTTGTCATACATCTCTTGTATAAAATGTCTTCAAATTCAGCATTTCTTTTTATTCCAAGAAAGATAAAAATGCCCGAATTGTTCATTATGACGAAGGTCAAGCTCTTCACTCCACCTTAGTCCTACTGTTTAACGGGGAATCCGGACCACTAGCAGCCCAGCGTTTTAACCACTAGGTCACCCAGGGTACCAATTTATCTACCAACCAATTGTGCGGAAGGATGATCGCTTACCGCGCGCCGGCTGCAATCATAAATTTATTTTATATTTTGTTTTTCTTTGCATGAATGAAAGGATTATTTTTATTATTATTATTATTATTATTATTATTATTACGATTATCATTATTATTATACAGACATTACCTATTTTTCAAAATTAACACACACACACACACACACACACACACACAACACACACACACACACATCATGATTTCCACATACGAAAACGTCCCAACCTAGGAAATGTTGTTTATTATAGCAACCATCAAAATAAGGTAACTAGTTGGTGCTTCAATTAGGCTTTATTATTATTAACGGGTCACTGAAATTTCCTACACAATCTGAAACAATGAATTGAATAACCTTTATCATCCTCTATATATATATTTTTAAGAATTATTATTATATTTAAAATAAATTCGTAAGCAATGCCCATACACGATACTTCACGCTTCCAGCCAATA
The DNA here is from genome assembly GCA_023014485.1 of Bathynomus jamesi. NCBI lineage: Eukaryota > Metazoa > Arthropoda > Malacostraca > Isopoda > Cirolanidae > Bathynomus > Bathynomus jamesi. The sequence goes on along the minus strand of JAJOZX010009613.1, from coordinate 141,496 downwards.
TTAAAAATTAATGAAAAATCTTAAAGCGCATATCTTAAGCTTCTTCACGGAATTTTAATTCTAATGCCCCAAATGGAACTCTAAACCGATGCGAATTGCACCGAAATCCAAATTTATTTTCAAATGTCGCTAAAATCCCTCGTGTATATATATATATAATATATATATATTATATATATATATATATATCACAGGTAAGGTAATAAAATTGGATGTTTATTATACGGCAAACTCCCCATCGCCCTTCCACAATTAATTTTTTAAAAAATTATTTTCCAGTTTTAGGTGACTGTAAAAGTCGCTAAACAATTTCACATATATATATATATAATGGTAATAAAACAAATGATAAATAACATTGTTTTTGGTTCTAGATGGACGCAACGGTTCGATGGAATTTAGATTGCGGCAGATCGGCGCCTGGTCAGTTTGCTTCATGCCTCAGAAAAACAAATTTTATTTTCCAAACAAAACTTCTCTCTCTCTCTCTCTCTCTCTCTCTCTCTCTCTCTCTCTCTCTCTCTCTACGAATCTATTTCATTTCTGAAAGAAGTCTATGGAATGGATAAGTTATATCTGACACGCCGCCAGAATTCGCGGCTCATCCAATTACAGCCCAATGGTCGGAGTTTGAGAACGAGCTCAGGACTTCTGGTTGGTGGGTAGTCACGCTTACACGTTATGGCACACCCAAATTTCACCGGTGGCCAGTAGGAAACTCGCGATTCGGCTATTGGGAGTGGTTACAATTACGACCGCGTATATAAATGGGGGCATTTTCATCTGGATTCCACAACAGCTGTATTTATCAACGAGTAACTACAGAAATATATCGCCATGAATCATTCTCAGCAGCTTTACTGGTCCCCGCAATTGTTTGAAGACGGAGATCTCTATGCAGGGGCTACACTCCACCTTTTCACCGCGACTGACCGGAACGCCTTACTTTCAACACAAAGTATTGCAGAAATTTGTAACGGAGAGAAAGTAACAGCCGATGAAGTAGGCATTGAAATGTAAGTAAATAAATTAATTTGTGAATCGGGCTCTGTATACATCGTTTCATTCAGTGACAGTATTAATTAAGTTATAAAAAGTCATAATGCAGATTGGGAAACTAGTTTGTGATTTAAACGGAAGGCTGACCTCTATATATATACACCGTTTCATTCAGTGCAAGTGTTATAATTTATAAAAAGTCGTAATAAAACGAAGTGAAAGGATATTTGCCTAAAGGGCGAGACCTGATGCCGGCAGACGATGGGTAGTACACCAAGCTAATCTTTCTTATGACCCGATTAGACTAGTGGCATGGTATTTATTATTTGCTCCTTTTGCTCCTTGCGGTTTCGTCATATATATATATACACAGTGAAACCTCGTTAAGTCGAACTCGGTTAACTCGAAATCTCGGATAAGTCGATATAATTGTTAAGTCCCTGCTAATTTACATAGAAAATACTATACTTCCACTCCTCTTATCTCGAAATCGGATAAGTCGAAAAACCGGATACCTCGAGGTGAATTTGAAGACCCGGAGCGACCTTTTCATATACTTAACTCGAAGTGTTAATTTTCTGACGATCCTGCCCATTGCCTTGATACATTCTAATCGTATCACCAATCCTGTGTATACCTGCTTATTAATTTCGGAAAAGAAGGCTTGTCGCAGGGCGATAGTGAGGTGGATCCCTTTGCCCGGAGAGTCGTTACAATACTTAATTCCTCGAAGTGTTAATCTTCTAGACGATGCCGCCCATTGGTTTGATACATTCGAATCGTATCACTGATCCTTTTTATAAGATACTGTACTGTATTTGTACTATATATAAAGGCTTAAAACTATACAGGATATTCAGTCGTATTTCCATCGGCGTCGCTGGAAGTTGTGCGGTTTATTTAGAGACTTTTTACTGTCCCTTTCAAAATGAGTAAGCGCAAACTTAACACCAAAGATATCAAGCAGAAGTACGAAGCGCTGCTTGAAGTTGAGCGTGGTTTAAAGTCTAAGTTGCAAATTGCTAAAGAAAATGGTATTCCAGCAAATACGCTTACTACTTGGATAAGAAACTCTGAAAAAATTAAAACAGCATTTACGCAACACCAATTTGCTCCCAAATGTAAACGTATGCGTTTAGCAAAAGAAGAAAGCTTATAACAGGCGCGATTGAAGTGGTTTAATGTTGCACGTGCTAAAGATTTTCCTATCAGTGGTCCCATACTTCAGAGCAAAGCTGATGAAATGGCAACGAAATTAGAAATTTTAGATTTTAAGTGCAGTAATGGATGGCTTGAACGATTCAAAAGGCGTCACGGAATAGTGTTTAGATCTCTATGCGGTGAAGAAAATTCAGTTAATCCAACTGTAGTTAGTGATTGGAAGAAAACAGCATTAACAACTCTTTTGCGGGAATATGCCCCCGAAGACATTTATAACGCTGATGAAACAGGGTTATTCTTTCGCCTACTTCCTGATAAATCTTTAGTTGTCAAAGGTGACACATGTCACCAGGGAAAGAAAGCAAAGGAGCGCCTCACTGTTTTAATCTGTGCAAATATGACAGGAACGGATAAGCTTCGACTGCTAGTGATTGGTAAATCTACTAAACCTAGATGTTTTAAAAATGTTCGAACCCTTCCGACTTTGTATAAAGCAAATAAAAAAGCTTGGATGACATCGGAGATTTTTGCAGAATGGGTTCACAAGCTGGACAACGTGTGCCATCAAAAGAAACGCAAAATTGCTCTTGTCATTGATAACTGCCCAGCACATTCGCGCATTGCTGATTTGCGCTCTGTAAACTTGTGTTTTTACCTCCCAACACAACCAGCAACACGCAACCCATGGACCAAGGAGTCATCCAAAATTTTAAGAAACTTTACAGGGAGCACATACTACAACGTCTTCTTCGTTGCATTGATACCAAAGAAGAATACAACCTGTCTATTTTGGACGCATTGCATTATATGCAACTTGCATGGACAGCACTCAAATCCACAACGATCTGCAACTGCTTTCGTCATGCTGGTTTTTACACAGATCTGACAGATGAACAAATTACAAGTTCTGTGTCAGAAAGCGACAATGAAGATCCTGAAATGGAAATGACGCTGCAGCAGCTTGTTAACCGTAATTTCAATATTGAAGGTAAAGTTCAGGATTTTGTCACTGCAGACGACCATCTTGCGACTTCAGGAATATTGAATGAGGATGAAATAATACAAGACATCACCACAGCTTCTGACAATGAATCAGACAATGATGAACCGGAAAACCACCCTTCTCCCGTGATAAACTCAACACAAGGAGTTTCGATGTGTAATGAACTAAGAAAACTCCTCCAAGCATCAGAAGGAGCAGATGAGTGCCTTCAATCTCTCTCAAAAATTGAAAATTTTATTCGTAATAAATTCCATGCTAAGCAAAAATCAATAATTGAGTGTTTAATAAAAAAATAAAATTTACCCACATAAGTTGTTCCCTCTATTATTAATTACATACATAGAATGTAACTTTTTCAATTAAAGACTGTAATTTACTTTTTAGAATACAGTAATTACATACTATGTATGTTGCTAGTGTTCTGTTTGTATATGAATATCTTATACTGTATTGTTTTTATTAAACCTAACATGTTTTTATTCTTTCGTATTTTCCTTGTTTTAATATGCATGGATGAGAACAAAAAATAGCATGAGAAGAGCATTTTTATTTCACGATCGGTTAACTCGAATATCGGTTAACTCGAAGTGATTTTCTCAGGCCCTTCGACTTCGAGTTAAAGAGGTTTCACTGTGTATATATATATGTGTGTATATATATATATATATATATATGGTGTGGAAGTGATAATACATTTTCAAATCGTTACATTTTGTTGTAAAATGTTTCATAGCGGGTATCCTCAATTATAGATTAGTTTGCATTAGTACTGAGGTAGGCAGGGTTTCGATGCGCAGCATACCCAAATAATCTTCCTTTTGAGCCCAGTTAGGATAGTCGCTTGGTGTTTATTATTTCATCCGGGTACCGTAATCGGCATTTTCTTATTGTAACTGTCTCTTCCTATATACATATGAGGGTAATTCAATAAGTATCCGCACTTTTTATGTTCACAATTTTATTTTCACATCTGATAGATTATAAACACATCACTTCTCAACATAGTCTCCCTGTTTCTCAATACACTTAGTCCAGCGATCTACAAGCTTCCTAATGCCATCACAAAAGAATGTTTTTGGCTCTGTGCGCAGCCAGTCATGCACCGCCTCCTTCAGGTCATCATCGCCTTGGAATCGCTGACCTCTCAAAGCGTCTTTTAGTGGTCCAATGGTCAAAACAGGTAAAAATCCGAAGGTGCCAGGTCTGAACTCTAGGCTGGATGGTTGAAAACTTCAAATTTAAGTTCTTGAAGACATTTTCTAGTCCTTTTTGTGCGAACTGCTTGCTTTAATCCATTCCGAAGCATGTCAGAATACGATGCCTTTGTAACACTGTTTTCGGATAAACGAGGCCCTATCCTTGAACATTATCTAGAGCGAGGAACTACAGTAACAAGTGCATCGTATTGTAACATGCTTCGGAATGAGTTAAAGCAAGCAATTCGCCACGCACAAAACGGAGAGAGAGATTGTCAGAAGGTGTTATTCTGTGTACACGACAATGCGCGCCCTCATACCGCTGCACAGACTAGAAAATGCCTTCAAGAACTTAAATTTGAAGTTCTCAACCATCCAGCCTACAGTTCAGACCTGGCACCTTCGGGTTTTTACCTGTTTAGACCACCACTAAAAGACGCTTTGAGAGGTCAGCGATTCCAAGGCGATGATGACCTAAAGGAGGCGGTGCATGACTGGCTATGCCCACAGCCAAAAACATTCTTTTGTGATGGCATTAGGAAGCTGGACTAAGTGTACTGAGAAACAGGGAGCAATAGTACTGAGCTAGACTTTCTGAATACAATTCGATTTATGGAAAAAATGTATTTTAATTAAAAAACATTCAAGCTGAATTGTACTAAAACATGATTTCTACCATTTAAGGCGATGATGACCTAAAGGAGGCGGTGCATGACTGGCTATGCCCACAGCCAAAAACATTCTTTTGTGATGGCATTAGGAAGCTGGACTAAGTGTACTGAGAAACAGGGAGCATTAGTACTGAGCTAGACTTTCTGAATACAATTCGATTTATGGAAAAAATGTATTTTAATTAAAAAACATTCAAGCTGAATTGTACTAAAACATGATTTCTACCATTTAATAAATTGAATGGTAATACAATGTGTTTTGTTCTTAACCCCAAAAACTTGCATTAGTTCTTCGATGACCTGGCATTCGTTGGTCCGGATGTGAGCCAATACCTCGCCGTCCGCATTCAGGTCACTGGGTTGGCTGCCCGGTAAAACCTCCAAATCGCCCTCGATTATTTGCCTTTCTTCAAAACTATCGCGAAAAGTAGCTATAACACGATCAAGTTCTGCATCGGTCCGATGCAGAACTTGATCGTGTTATAGCTACTTTTCGCGATAGTTTTGAAGAAAGGCAAATAATCGAGGGCGATTTGGAGGTTTTACCGGGCAGCCAACCCAGTGACCTGAATGCGGACGGCGAGGTATTGGCTCACATCCGGACCAACGAATGCCAGGTCATCGAAGAACTAATGCAAGTTTTTGGGGTTAAGAACAAAACACATTGTATTACCATTCAATTTATTAAATGGTAGAAATCATGTTTTAGTACAATTCAGCTTACAGAACTATCATCCATTAAATAAGACTAACATTAATGGAGACATTTACACAATATAGTTACAATTATATATACACACGTAAAACTTTACACAATACAGCGAGTGCGCACAAATGGGAACTTTTTTATGTGTCTGCATATCAATTCATGATTCATTTCAGTGTCGCACAAATTGAATAATTTTAAAAAAATCATAAATCCCCTCCCACGTGATATTTGCAGGAGAAATGAAAGACAGTACATGCCGCAAGTATTACTAAAATATCCTTGGAAACAGTAAGGATTCCAGGCAATTTCAGGGACATGCAGCTGTTCGATAAATTGTACAACAACAGGGTCACTCCAGGGCTGAGTGCCGAGTGAATCAAAATAGTACATTCTTTTCCTATTTTTAAAATAGATTGCAAACCAATGAATCCCCACACCCACCACACTATCCATATTGACAATAAGACCACACCAATTTCTCGTAGTTGGCAATTTCAATGTTTCATTCTTCGCAAACACACCGATAAATTTGGAGCATGTGACTCGGTCACTTTTCATTACTCTCTGGAGTGTATTCGCGTCCATTTTAAAAGTCTGTTACTACGTTCTTGAAGCGGTCGAGCTTTATTAGAGCTTGTGATTCGAGGTATACTAGTACACTAATAGGCGTGTCTATAGGATTGGCGAATTCCAATCTGACTGAGATGTTCCCAGTTTGTTGTGGACTTCAGTGTGTATTTACACGAGCAGATAAGTCGGGGGTAATATCAAATGGATAAAGGTTAAATTGATCAACAAATTCTTTCTGCGTTACGCCAATCCCAAGCTCGTCAACACCACCGGCAATATGAGCCAGATTGCTATTAGCTCTCGCGCAGAGCGGGAACACAGCGTCTGATAGGTAGTCCGTAACCATGGACCCGCCCAATGCAACGCCATTTACGTATAGATTTATATTTTTAAGGCCGAAATTCTCGAATTTAAAGGCGCTCATTTTATATTTTGCATTCGATGAAGCGTGATCCTGCATTCCACTTAATAACCTTTTAGGTAGAACTCCCAGGGCCACGCTTTCTAGCTGCTTCGAGGACAACCCTGCGGGCACCGTGTATAGTTTGATCCGTACTCTGTTAATTGGGTATTTTACTGTTGCGTGTATTAAATTTTTTAAGTTTCTGCATATATTTCGGGGAACTTAATTTCACTCGCCGTACGAGGAGATATGCTTCCATGATGTGAATCACAACGGGCTTTGCGCCCTCTTCTTGATCAGGTCCCAGATTTATGCAGATCTTAGGATTCGTGCGGGTGAGCTTTAACTTCATATCCACCCCATTCATAAGCAGTTTCTCCTGGAACGTGAAGTCTGTATGCAGACGTCCAAAACACTCGTATATCTTTTTAGAATTTTTACATTTATCCTTTATACTACTTTCGTCTTTAGTTTGATAATAGCCCTTGGCAGGTAAAAAGGTATCCTTCGCTTCTTTTGAAAAGTTGGACATTTTCCAGATAGGCTCGTAGGTGATAATAACCCGTTCCTTCCGAAATGTTGACCTCATTTAAATACACCTCACACTGGCTGAATATGGAGTGTAGAAAGTTGGTTTCAGGTATGCAGAGTAACTATCATTGCAGTCCGTTCCATCTGAATTGGCTATAAGCAGTTTAGCGTACATGTGCATGCAGCTTGGATCAAAAAACTATGGGCATGAGCTGGGTATCACGAATTCTATAGGGGCACTCGGTGAACTAATTATGTTTAATTGGTTAATTGTAATAAAGTCACTATGCTCAATAGAAACCTGTGTAGGGGGCATATCAAAGAGGGACAGCTCCGATTTCCAACATTGTGAGCTACATGGATGGATGAAGTGCGCCATGAGTCAGAAATAGTGCCACCTCTCTTGACAAGTAGTAATCAGCCTATGATTGGTGAGAGTAGTGTCCTCAGCTTATATCAGTAAAAAAAATGATCAGCCATAGGCTTCGTTCGCTTAGAACACTTTTTTTATGTCCTTTTACGTTTAGCACCACGTGTTGGTAACCGCTTCTTCCGGACAACCCTCTTCTTTTTTCCGCCACCATGCATTTTTCTCTTTGCATCTTTGATTTCGTCCCGTGAACGTAAGTTTTAAATGTTTTTTTAGAGCTTCTTTAGGTTTAGTTCCACCCATTATGTCTTCTACCGCGTTAAAATCTGATTGTAATGCCTTCCTCCCGAGGTATCTAGCCCCCCTCTTTAACAATGGGACAGCCGTGCGTAGTATGGTTGAAAAAATGGATCCAAGCCCACTCCCACGCCGATATCTCACCCCTCGATAGATTGTGAAAGGCCTTCGAGTCATTATAACTGAATGCGACGAAAGTGTAGCTTCACTGTTAAGCTCCCATCACCGAATGGAAATTTTTTTCCCTCAATCATTCTCACATATATTGAGATATTGGTTAATAGATTAGTCGCAACATTCACATAATGGGGCTTGTCATATGTAATGCTCAAACTCTTCCCTCTATGGTTGGGAATGTGTGTAATTCGCAGCAGATGCGCCTGCGTATCACCAACAAATTGATGCTCCACGATATTGCTGTAAAAATAGCACATGTCTGGGGATGGATAGCTATCACCCAGTTTCTCCTATTTCAACTGACACATTAAGCTGGACAAGTCATGTTGTGCTTCATGAAAGGTATCTCTGTGGAGGGCTGCATTATATCGACCCTCGGCCACAATTGTGAACAGCTTTTTCTTTAATATTTCTACTAAGCGCTGATTTTAACTTCAACGTGCGTGCAGGCGTGTCTACTGTATGTTTACGACTTCAAAAAATAAATCGTTTGTCATGTCCGACTTTTCAAGACTCTTGTTTAAGCCCGTCATAATGTCCGTGGCTGTCATAATGACCAATTTCTAGTGTTACATTTGTACTATAGTACTGTACCCCACCGAACAGGACTGATCGCATAGTATTATCTAAGGTTATGCCTAATTTTTCACCCTCATCGACTCGTCTAAGGATTAGAAATATAATCTGTTCATTTTCAAGAGTTAAAAATTTGGTGGCTAACTGGTAGGGTTGCCAACTCCATGAAGTTTGAAAAAAGGACCAGAACATCAATTCCAATATACCGTCTACAGGGTTAGGGAAAGAAGTAAAATTTTATTTATAATTTATTACAATTTATACTGCATGCTTTTTTATTGCATATTTTCTTAAAGGAAATATTTTTATTGATATACAGATATTGACCCATTGAGTTGTGCATTGATAAATTTTGAAATAAACAAAAAGCTCACTTTTTACTACAGTAGTTCAACCAAACATCGGTTTCTATCATCACGCCATTTAGCGTTCATCACACTGAAAATTCTTTCGCAATATGCAGATGTTCCATAAATAGATAAAACAAAAGATACTACTTTGAAAATATTCACAAATTTGAAATCACTATGTTTCAATAGCAGGTGCCATTTGCTCTCTGTGTTTGTACAATCCGTAAAAAGTTTAGAAATTGAAATCGTTTCAAAATTGTTTCGAATTAATGAAAGCTCTTCAAAAAGATCATTCATATTTAAATTTAGTTATTCGTTTAATTTTAAACCTTTAACTACTACAATAAAGTGCTCACACTGTGGGCATGAATTGTCTACGAAACAAAGATTTGATAGTTTCCCATAAATCGTATTTTTGTCAAAATTGAACCTGTTCTAAATATGTTATTGCAGAATTATAAAATACTTTGAAGTCTTCTATAATCTTTTTATTTTTTGTAGCATCCACATTTTTTAAATGTTGGTGAATTGATAGCCGAAAATTCTCCATCATAACGAAATTTTAACGTGTTTCTTAAATTAGTCATAATATGGAAAACATCTGCGGCAGACGTTTTATTGCTCTCAAGTTCTTTTAGTGCCAATTCGAAAATCTCCATCACATGCTGCGAAAACAACAAATATATTTCAATAATTTGCGGTATTTCTGTTGAATCTTCTTCAATTAAAAGAATTTTAAAAATTTGCATAGGGCAATCTCTTTGCCTGCTTAAGAAATAAGAACTTAAGGCTTTCTAGGAAAGCAATATTCTGTCTATACAAGGCTGTAAAGACAGCCACCTAGTAGGTACATGGCGAAGAATTTCTTTAAATTCTGTCTCTACAAATAGATGAAATTCTTTAAAAGCTTCGCGTCTTTTCGCTGACACAGAAAAGTGGCTGTAAATTTTTAAGATAATATTTTCTTTGTCGATATCTAGATTCCCCAAAGCAAATTTTACTGTATTGTGCAAAATGTGCGCATGACAATTAGCTTTTAGAACATTTTCATTTAGCGTTTGGATGTTAGTAAATAAAGAGTGCTTACTTCCAAAATTGCAATTTGCATTATCTGCACTTAAACTAGATACACTTTTCCAATCAAGCCCCAAACTGTCCATTGTGTTTTTCAAACATTTAAACATAAAACAAGTTTTATTTAAGGAACGCAATCCTACATGCCCGCTACACGGAACGTTAACATTTAAGTGAAGAAATGAACTTATAAAATGTTACTCGACTTAAGACTTTATAATTATTTCCTTTTAAAACAAAAGTTTTGTTACAAAACTGTTGTTTGGAACAAGATTGTTTATCAGGAAAAGGACAAATGGGTCCTTCCGAACTCAATAAAGGACAGGACAAAAAATCTACAAAAAAGGACGGTTGGCAACCCTACTAACTGGAATTCACAAACACCAACTTCGTACGAATCACGTTCCAACTCAATGGCCCATGGAGTTCTGTTACAAAGTTGGCCAGGTGTTGTTAGGATGTACAGACAGAGAGAGAAAGAGGACGGGAGTGTGACATAGAAGTGGTTAGGCGCCATGTTGCATATATTTAAGCTTCATTATTGCAGCAGCTTTTATATAGGTGTTGAAGCTTTCTGGGTACCTAGCCATTTCACCAGTACATTTTTCTCTTTCCTGAACCTTTGCTGCCAAAATTTTTTCAATTTTAAACACATTTTTCCTAAATTAAATGTCACTTTCTGCAACTCCTCGCGGTAAAAGCCTCCTGCGATTTCTTCCCCATTCAAATCTTCAACGTAATACATCATTATCTCGCCTTTAGGTCTCATAGCACTAACTTTAAAAATCTCACGTGTCCATCCTTGCTCAAATCCCTTCGCGAATTTATTTCCCGAACGCGATAGCCTTACATAATCATTGATTTTGAAACGTGTAGAGTGTGGGGGGGTGTTCCATCTCTTCTCACATCCTCTGGGCGCGTACCTCTTTCTAAAACTTCGTTAGGTGTTGTAATCGTGCGATGGTGTGAACGGTTGTATGAGCCAATGATCCAGAATGTTATATATCTGTAGTGTTTTTATGTGTAAAATAGCGATGCATGCGTTCCTTTATGGTACGTTGAACTCTTTCAGCTAAAGAGGCCTTATGTATAGAACTGCTAATGTAGTAACTGATATTAAACTCTGTCAGCATGTTCTGAAAAGCGCGGCCTATAAATTTTCTCCCCATATCCGTAAAAAAATAGCCAGGAACCCTGTCTTCTTTCAACATCAACGTTTTGGTAGCTTTAGCAACTGTATAAGGCGATATATTTTTTGAGAGGAATTAGCCACAGATATCTAGAGAATACATCTATTACACTGGTATGCATATGAAATTTTTTTTGTCTGCTGTGAGGGTTTTTTCAACTCATATTATATAATTCGACCATGCTGAATTCGAAAATGACATTGGTTTTCCTCAATCAGGTCAGGTTTTTTCTCTATTGGCCATTTATTATAAGTCCAATTTTATCCCCAAATTTATTGATTTTTTTAGCTTAAACACTGTAGATACGAGTAATATTATAAGAACACTCGTGAAAAATGAAAACATTGTGTGAATAAATACTTTTATTCATACAATGAATATGGAAAAAAGTTTATTGAGGAAGGAATGAAGTTTTTTTGGCTTTCCGTCTGTGTTTTTCTTCGGGCACGTCTCGCTTCAAACACCAGCAATAGTCCGCCAGCATATTGATATCCCAGTTTCCCTGGTACCTCTCTTCCATTATTTTGATATCTTGGTGAAATCGTTCACCCTGTTCCTCACTATAATCCCCGCAATTTTCAGGAAAATAGTCCAAGTGGGACCACAAAAAGTGCATTTTTATGGACATGCGCGACCCATGAGCTTTGAAAGCTTCCATCAAGTTTTCGACAACGGACTCGTATTCTGGACTTCTACGCTTGCCAAGAAAATCAGTGACAACTGATTTGAATGCCTGCCAGGCATTCTTCTCAGTTGGAGTCATTGCGTTTTCGAACTGAGTATCCTTGATCAAAGTTCGAATTTGAGGACCATCAAAAACCCCAGCATTTAGTTTAGCATCAGATATATGAGGAAATTTACTCTCGAGATATCGGAATGCTGAACCCTCCTTATTCATTGATTTGATGAAATTTTTCATCAAGCCCAGCTTAATATGAAGTGGTGGGAGCAAAATTTTTGTTGGTGGTACAAGGGGCACTGAAACGACATTATGCGACCCAGGTTCAAAATTCTCTCTGGATGCCCATTCACGCTGTGCATAGTGCTTCTCATCCGCTCGGCTATCCCATTTGCAGAGGAAACATGGGTATTTCGTGTATCCCCCTTGCATTCCCAATACAAATGCCACAATCTGAAAAAAAATGAAAATATTTAAAGAATTTAGAGAATTTGTTCTATCAGATAAAAAAATCTATGCATTGGACTGTATCACTTCTGTGGGGAAGTTAAGTGTTCTTATACGCTCTCAAATAACCTTTGGAAAAACAACATAGTCAATAGCAATAGTTTACTTATGATATTAGTATTACCTTCAAATCTCCACAGATCCTCCAGTTATGTTGGTCGTATACGAGAGCATCCAGTAAAATTTTCATGTTATCGTAGCTCTCAGTAAGTTGTACGGAATGTGCTACAGGGACTGATGCAACCCTATTCCCAATGTTGAGAAGTACTGCTTTCAAACTTCGTTTAGACGAGTCTATAAATAGCCTCCATTCTGATGCGTTATATGGCAGGCCCAAGGATTCGATTAGCCCCTCAACATTGCAGCAGTACACTAAGGAAGAGGTATTTTCGTGCACTGCAAAAAACTTGCGGAATTCTTCCTCTCGTTTCCTATACCAGGAGAATGTTGTTCCCGGAGCCAGCAAGTTGTCCTCTCGAAGTCGTGAGCCCAAGATCTCGGCAGCTAATTTGGAAAGTCCTAAATCCCTGGTAAGATCATTAAGTTTGGCCTGGTTGAGAGGCCTCGGCTCATTTGAAGCGGTATTTTGAGGTATATACGACTGGGACTGGTCATTGGCATTGGTCATTGATTCATCATCAGAATCATCGAAGTCCAGGGTTTGAGGTGGGTCGGGTATTGGAATTCCAGGACCATGGGGTACAGGTCTCATAGCAGAAGGAATGTCAGGGTATACAACAATGTGTTTATTCTTCTTGTTAACTCCTGAAAATAGAAACACAGAAACATGGATATAAAACTTGCATATGAAATAGAAGAAGCATTCAGACAGTGGCGGCTCGTGAGGGAAGGCTGCGGTCTGTAAGATATGAAATAGGTCGATGGAGTCTGTATATTTTCTTTCTTTTTCATTCATATTGTCCCTTCGGGGACAATATGAATGAAAAAGAAAGAAAATATACAATCATTGTATATGTAAATGTAACTTGTATAACAATATGTATGTGTAAATGTATTTTCTATAACAATATGTATATGTAAATGTATGATTACCATTATGGTGAATATTATGCTATATATGGTGAATATTACATTATGGTGAATATTATGTCAAGTTTCATACGAGGATTTCAAAATATTTAAGAAAAATAAATTTATAAGCCCACCTTGGAGGTTTGTCATGCAGAAATAGCAATCTGTCACGTGATCCTTTCCTTCTCTCCAAATCATGGGAATTCCAAAAGGCAAAGATTTCGCTCTGCCTTTGCTCCATCTTCTCAAATTTTCAATGCACGTCTTGCAGCACATATGAGGGGCGAAATTTTTGTCCTGGTCCCCTAGCTTAATTCCAAAGTATGCTCTATACATTGTCTTCACAAATTTAGTGATTTGGGACTGGTTATTTGGCATGGTAACCGTCCCACATATGTAGCAGAATCTATTGGGATCATTTTTACACGCTCTATTCATTATGAAATATTTTATCTATATGCCTGAAAAGTAAAAAAAGATATTATACAAGTGAAACAAGTGATGATAGATGTTACTGTTCCAATTCCGCTTTGACAAAATCACGAAAAATTCTATTTTACTTATGAGGCCATAGCCGGATAACCTGAGCTGATTGAGAAAAACGGATTGCAGATTCGAAATCAGCAGGAAAAACTCTATAAGAATCACTTACAAAACCCTTGACAGCAAAATTGATGCATACCAGTGTTATGAATAGGATGTAGCGGTCCATCATTATACACTGAATATCTTTGCATGTCTGTTAAATCCGCTTGCCAAATAGAGTCAATCGAAGCCGCGTTGTCTTGGCCGTTTTAAACCTTTTTCTCACCGGTTTATGAAGTGTATAAGCATCCTGCTCCCGAAAAACTCTCAACATCTTTTTTCCTACTCCATCATTGTAAACACCTCTGTACAGTCTAGTAACACCGTAGGAGGCGGGTTAGAAATGTCATAATAGCGTTTCTTAATATGTTAGCCATTTGCGTATTTTAGAGACACGTGGATAAGGTTGGCCGTTTGTTCTCTTCTTTCTCCTCTTCAGAGATGCCTTGGGGTGATGGCTACTCAGTTGTGACACATGCGAGCTTGCTCCAAGTCTTTTAACCTATTCAGATTTCCTATCAATGTTTTGGGGACATTTATTTGTTGTAGTCTTGCTTTAATATGCTTCCATCCTGTTGGTGAGGGCCTGTCCCACTTTCTCACCAGATCATGACAATGTCAACGATATTGGATCCTGTACCCTTGTTCCTTCAACAATGACCTCGCCTGTATCGGTCCACTGTATGATGGGGTCCTCACTCAATAGATTATAAAGACTTAAGCCTTTATTCCTCAATGTATGTGGGAGACTGTTTTTACACATGTTCGATGTGTTGCGTTCCGTTATTCTTTGGTTGGTCATCTCTAACGTCGGCCTCAGGTCCTATGTCGCCATGCTCATCGTTGCTCGCTGTGCCTAATAACCACGGGGAGCTCTGTCGGATTTTATAATCTCGTACTCATGAAGAAATTTCTGCAAGCCTCTTGGTACAAGATCCTTTTCTCATCAGGTGACTTTTCACTTTAATAGGGCTAACAACTCGCTTTCCATTCTTTTAAGCTTACTTTTACGGGGTTCTAGAACCGGTTCTTTGAACTTTGCATGAAGCATACACTCGTGCGGAATCACTACCACTTTCTTCATTATATTAATCTAGTCAGTAAACCCAAAACTGAAAATAAGATGGGTAGGAATGATCCTCCTCTTTGTACATAATTCGCTTTTTCTTCCCACAGTTTGACTTTTACGAGCGAGCGTACGTATTATGTTCTAACGACGTAGGCGAGCCTTCTGAGGGGGTTTCATTGGCACATTACATTTTATAACATTAAGACAGATTTCACAGATGCATTTTAAAAAGTCGGAGTCGATATTTTTAACAATCATCTGTTGCAGTGCCCGGGGCAATCGTTGATAGATTTTTATTAATTCACGTATTTCTTCAGCCTATTTGTCATTCTGGAATATACACCGTTTCAGGCTCGTTGGAATATATTGTTCTTAGAAGCCCTAAACGTGTTTCGCGGGTGAAGGTCACAAAGCAATATCCGTAACGCTGACTGTGGCTTCTTTATAAACTCCAAAAACTCCTTACGCTGATTCGGGAACATTTGATTGGCTAATACCCCAATTTGTGACACATCCTAACGTTGTGCGAATAACACTAGATATTGTGTATTTAACGACACATCGCGCATGTATCTATTTTTGAAAAATAGATTCTGATTGATGAAGAATACGCTTATGTTAAGATGGTTGGAGAACACTGTAAATGTCTCGGCAAACGTTTTATCCATTTCCAACATGAGATCGTCAATTAGAATGACTGTATGCTCATTTCCCTTTAACGAATTAGTCATATACACCTTTGTGGAAAATATCTTGGTACTTGTTGTACACTGATTGGTACGTCGAATAACACCATATTACTTTATGCACAAATTTTGAGAACATCTCCCCCTTATCTTTAATGATTTTAAGCATGAACACAGTTTTACCACATCCTGTAGCGCCGATATAATACATGTGGATGGGCTTGTAAACCTGAATTTTTCTACAGATTCCATCTCTAACACGTCACACCCCTAAGTGGAGCATTTACAAAATATAACAAAATTTAAGTGCTGCTCCTTATATTCTTGTTTTTCTTCTTCCACAGAACCGTGAATGACGACGATGTATAGCACTCCATCATCAATATTACAGATGACTCCGATAACAGTGTAGTTACAGACTCCAATCCCGCTGACGAACCCTCACCAGTGACACCTCCACCACGTGACAGTTCAAAGCGGGGGCAGGATGATGCAGAACCTTCCACGTCAGGTATAAAACGTACCAGGAGTTCACCGGTTGCTAGACCCCAAGTAATAGAGCCCCAGCCCTCTACGTCTTACGAAATAACACCCACACTAGCTCCTTCCTCAAATATGCCCCCTTATTCCTGTTGAATACCGGGTACATCTTCCACACCAGCAGCAGCTTCTCGTGCTGTGGAGGAAGGTATAACATTCGAACTGGTGCGCTGCGCACCACTAACCACACCCCTGCCCTGACTAGAAATCGGTACGTGGTCAGGATTGACCCTGTATCCCTGTATAGCAACGGTGTTGGACTACGGCGCGTAATTGAGCGTGTTGTGGAATTTGCCCTTAAGGTTCGAGTCAGATTACGGGGATGTAGATGATTTTTGGGTAGTAATACCGTTCAGACGCTTTGCAGTTGTAGACATAGAATATATCTTGGGCCGTATAATGCAAGCCTCTCAAAGTAGTACCGCCTTCAATATGGACAACTTCACGGTAGATATTGACAGAGTATTCCGGGTTGCGGGTCATAGTGCTACACCTTATACTCTTAATTTCAATTGTCAGTCTATTTACAGAAAGCATATAAACTTCGATCGTGGTTGCGGCTTTATAGCAATATTCTTAGCCCATATGTTTACTCTATTGAATACCAGGGTCAAAAATATTTGGTTGCCTACTTTTTTGCAGCGTGCCCGTAAACTGGCTTCAGATTGCAAGCTTTTGTTTGAGTGTAATATGGGTCCTAAAGAATTGAGAAGGGTCGAGCAGGAAATGAATGCTCGTATAGTCGTATTTGGAATGGATGATCGTCGTAGGACTGTGTACGTTTTCAAAAGCTGTGTGAGAGATCGTACAAGACCTGTACTTATTTTCGGATTGACAAGAACATCGTATTTCCCCATCCGTAATATATGGACTCTCTACGCTAGTTATGATAAAAGTCGAAAATATGGAAGGCATCATGATTTGTGTAAGGGATGTCTCGAGTTTGCGGATGATATAGTGAAACATTGTAAGGAATGCTACATGGTATGTGAGCAGTGTAAAAGCCCCAAATGTGAAAGTCGTGTAGTTGAAAGCGAGAAGAGGGAGTGTAATGTGTGTAGACGTACATTTTTCAATAATAAATGCTTTGAGCTCCATAAGTCAATTGGCACTTGCAGGAAAATGAGAATCTGTGAATCTGTCATGTTTCATATGATGAATAATTGGGGTAAGTTTGTGCATAAATGCGATGAAATTCACTGTTATACATGTCATGAAAAAGATAAGGCGGGTGGAGTGAAGCATGTATGTTATATGAAAGATGCTAAGTCTAAAAATAAACCCTGTATAACTGTGTACTACGATATAGAAACTTGCACGAACCCTGAAACCAAAGAGGTTATCCCACATCTACTCGTAAGCCAGACTATCTGCGATGAGTGCATGGAAATCAAGTGTGATGAAGGTCACAAATGTAGTAAACGGACAAACGTTTTTAAAAAGATTGCACACGACAGCCCTGTGAAACTCTTTGTATCCTATATTGTCAAATTAGCGGCCAATTTAAAAAAAATGACTGTGTATTTTTGCCCATAACGGGTCAAAATTTGACACACAGTCCCTTTATAAGGAATTGCTTGAACACGAGAGTATTTCCCTTACACATTCCTCATTAGCGAAACTTTAAATTACGTCGGATTACCTCACCCAAAAACATTACTTTAACTACACCAACATGAGTGATAGTGGGCGTGAAGATTTTGGCCGCTACAACAACAGTTTTAATGAAACCAGTCCATACAATATAGCTGATGAATGTGAGCGTTATTGCATGAATGATGTGCGGTGCTTAGAGTAAGTTTCCAGGCCTTTAGAAGAATGTACGTAAACTAAACCACTTTTTTGTTATACTTTTCATACTTTTTTTTTCTTATCCTCTCTTTACTTGCATGTCTGTAGTTTGCATGGTATGACAGTGTTTGAGTTAAGACTTTGCATGGTTTGTAAGCGTTCTTATTTTCCTTCTTTTCATCTTTCATCCCTTTTCTATTCTCTTCGACTATTTTTCCGACTTGCCGGCAGATGATGATGGTGAGTCTTTCTCTCTCTTTTTCTGAATGAATGTTAACCCACGAATGATAGGTTTTGCTACGTACCTAACCCCTTATTCTCTTCTTTTAACCCCCTACTCTCTTCTTTCTCTCGGGCTAACCTTAGAGTGATTTTTAGGGTCTTTATTAACCTTAGCTTCTGTTGATCTATAGATCTGTATTCGCGCACTATTTTGTTATAAAACTCTAACAAATTAGTTACACAAGATTTATGGCGTCGAAACCCACGCTACGATGGATGGACAACATCAAGAGTGCTGTCGAGAAGTGTGGAATCAGTCTCCAACGGGCGAACTTGATGTGTGGAGATCGTGAGGCATGGAGGGGTCTCGTCAGAGGGCTCCCAACTGACAGACCGCTTTAGGTCTAAGGTCTACCAGGCGCCTGGTAAGAAAGAAAACCCATGCT
The DNA here is from genome assembly GCA_023014485.1 of Bathynomus jamesi. Taxonomy (NCBI): domain Eukaryota; kingdom Metazoa; phylum Arthropoda; class Malacostraca; order Isopoda; family Cirolanidae; genus Bathynomus; species Bathynomus jamesi. Next base: position 122,662 of record JAJOZX010009613.1, on the reverse strand, counting down.
GACTACTATTAATCAAATCGCGACTTTCTAAGTGATCGACGATACGATCCCTAACTACGGATTCCAAAAGTTTACCGACAATTGACGTTAAAGTAATAGGCCTATAATTGCTAGCTACTGTGCGGTCGCTTTTTTTAAAAATGGGCGTAACGTTAGCTAATTTGAAGTCTTCAGGAATAATCCACGCTTCCAGTGATTTAGTAAAAAATTTTGTTAAGGGGCCTACGATAACGTCTTTCAAATCTTTCAAATGTCTAGAACAAAGCGCGTCAGGACCTGGAGCCTTGCTCACTTTTAGCTTATTGATATAATGCGCAATCTCACCTTCGTGACCAGTTATTTCATCCAAAATAGTCTCGCTTCTAAATGGAGCGATATCGTCCACGTCGGTGACATTATTTACGTCTTCTGTGGTAAAAAGTGTCGCAAATGTTGTTAAAAATACCCGCCATCACTTGAGCGTCGGAAGCCAAAGCGCTGTTAGCGTCACCTAGAGGACCTATGTTATCTTTTATCGGCTTACGATTATTGACGTAGTCAAAAAACTTTTTCGGATTATGTTTATTATCCGCAGCTACAAGTATCTCAAAATTACGCTTAGCTTTCCTAACAGATCTTTTAACCTGACGTCTGTGCTCGATACATCTATTAAAGTTAGCTACCGTGCCATTGCGCTTATTAAGTCTATTCGCTCTTTTACGTTCGTTTATGAACTCGCCTATTTCCCTAGTCCACCACTTGGGCCTACCACGATTACTAGCGCACTTGGGCCTACGCGGAATAAACTCCCTTTCTATATTCAAAAACTTTCTTTAAACGCCTCCCAATGAAAATTTGCATCATTACCCATAAATAAATTATCCCAGTCCACTACTCTCATCCTATCCGCAAAACTATCAAAATTATCCCTACGAAAATCAGGGACTTCTATTACGTTACTATCCTTACTGTTTTCTATCAATAGCTTAAACCTAATAATTTGGTGATACAGATGTTCAAAATTTTTCAGGTTTTGACAATTTAGATGTATGTAACTTTTTCTTACTAAAGGCTGATAGAATAACTCGTGGGCATAATAAGAAAACAGACTCGTAGACTTGATCTACGAAAATACTTTTTCACTCATAGAGTAGTAGATTTTTGGAATGACTTGCCATACGATGTGGTAAACAGTAGCTTGTTAGTTAATTTTAAGAAAAATTTGACACTTTCATGAAAGAAAGAGTTTGTGGATTTGTTTATAGATAGGCTGAACATATTTCCTTGAGACAAAAACGGGACATTGGGATGGCAAAAAAGGGACGGGGTTATGTAATATTCTGTATTCATGAAAAAGTAAGTACATAAACCCGGACAAAATTGACATTTTTATTAAAACGACGGGACGGCCAGGAAATATAAAACAAACGGTACTGTCCCGTTCAAAACGGTACGTATGGTCAGCCTATTTATAGCTCATGACTTGGATAACCTCAATAGGCCCCAGTGGCTTAATGTTTTCCAAATGAAATGTAAAATGTACAGATAAAATGTACAGATAAAACAACGAAAGGCCCCAGAGTTTACCTCTTAGCCCTAGGTCCACACCTAAAGGCTCCAGGGCTTACCTTTTAGCTCTAGGCCTAAAACAACCAAATTCTAAGTCCTATTTCATATAGGTATAACATAGTTCAGAACAATAAAAAACTAACTCATAATTTCAAAACTTCACAGATAAACACAAACAAAATTGCAGAAAACAGAGACAAGAAAAGACTCAAAAGACCACTTTATAAAATGATGCTTTTACGTCTGACCCCAAAACATGCAAATTTTATTCCAGTAATGAACACAGGAGTACATATTGTGCCAAATACACAAACTTTACAGCAAGGTCAAAACACTGAGAACAACTAAAATTATGCAAAAAAAATATTAAAAAAATAATGTAGCTACAGGTTTTGGACATAAGAAGACACAACGCTCTTTGTACACTCAAGATTACAATTTAAATCCTGGTGCATTAAAAAAAATTTGGTAGGCTTTGGGTTTTGGTAGGCTTTGGAGTTTTGGGTTAGGTTAACTCCACAAAAACTACAAAATATTGACTTAAACACACAAAAAATTCGAAATTTCACAATAAGCTAAAGTACCTTCACTCCAGTAAAACAACGAACACCATAATTCCTTTGCTTACCATGGATCTGAATCTGTACCCTGATGCAGGTCTAATAAGATGTGAAGGAAGATTCGAGAAAACACTCAAGTCCATTGACATACAACTCCAAGCACCCAATTTTTCTTTCAAGGAAGCATTTATTAAATCACACACACACACACACACACACACTAAAGAAACTCTTAAGACACATGTATTCCTTGCAGATTCATTCCTTCAAAACCCCAAACCTTCCAGACATACCTGTAGGTACGCGACCATTTACTCTACCAAAACTATGGGTATTGACTACACTGGAGTGGTGAATCCAAGTTTTGAAGACAAACTGGACTCAAAGAATTGCAAAGTATACACATGTGCCACAAACACGTACAACCTGACTAGACATAATGGAGGATCGGAGAAAAAAGGCTTTTACTGCTGCTTTCTAGTTCTGGGCACATAATTTTGTACCAAAAATTATATGGTCAGAGAGTGCCACAATAAAACATTTTGTCAATAGAG
>JAJOZX010009613.1:65000-115000 GCA_023014485.1 Bathynomus jamesi | reverse complement strand
ATATATATATATATATAAATATAAATATATAATATATATGTAAATATATATAAATATATATATATATATATTAAATATATATAAAAATATATATATATATATGTATAAATATATATATATATATATATATATATATATATAAATATATATATATATATATATATATATATATATATAATAAATATATGTTATAATGTTATAATGTTATAATGTTTCAGACCAACAAAGACCCTAGGATCCACTCATGGCTGGTCCACCTAACTGTGTTCGTGTATTGTGTATGTCCTCCGTGGTGGCGGAGGGGACCTACAATTTTACGTGGGTTCCGAACCACAAGAACATAAGAAATTTATGTAAAAACTGCCGGTAAATTGGCAACGACCAATTTTTACGAAACTAAATAATTATCAATTTAAAACATTAATTATCGATTTAAAACTAAAGATAGAATCTCTGATCCAGAGGATCAAGTCACAACAGACTACTATCCACAAATATGTTACACTCTATATCTATTTATAAAGGACATGCAAATATATCGGATCCAAAGAATCCAGTCAATTTCATTACGGCATCCATGAAGTCACGGTCCACATCGATAGCGGACCAAGTCAAAATTTACAATCATATACATTACAATATATACACTTACGAGAAAAAGAGTAGGTGTGGCTGTAAAGACTGTACAGTAATGTAGAAATGTGTGTGCACCCATTTTGGGTCTCCCATTTAAAGGTGTTTGTGGGCAAGTGAAGATCATGAGTTTTTCAATACCTCACAGTACTATGGGGGGCACCGCTCGGCAGAGGAATCTCTTTAAATGGGGTGTGTAAGGACAGAGAGTATCCCCTAACCCAAGACGCTGCCTCCTTATATCCCACAGCACTTGTGTTGAGCTGTGGGATCTATCCCCAGAAAGCCTTAATTTTACTACCTTAAACTATACCCTTTCTATCAACATATGCGTCTAATCGATTTTTAAACATGTTTATAGACGTGCTACTAATTACTTCTACCGGCAAACTATTCCAGCTATTTACTATTCTATGCGTAAAAAAGTTTTTCGCAACTGCTGTCTCGAACCTTCTACTTGTCAACTTACACCCGTTATTTCTAGTCCTATTATTGAGATATTTCGAAAAAGCTATCTCTATCTACGTTATCGAACCCATTCATAATTTTGAAAACCTGGATTAGATCACCCCTTAACCTCCTGGTCTCGAGTGTTGTCAATTTTAACTTCTTAAGCCTATCCTCGTACGACTTTGACCTAAGCGACGGAATCATCTTAGTTGCTCGTCTTTGAACTCTTTCGATTTTGTCTATATCTTTTCGCATATACGGATTCCAAAATTGGACCGCGTACTCCAAATGGGGTCTAACTAATGATTTATAAAGTGGAACTATAATATCGCGCGATTTGTACTCAAAATTTCGAGCTATAAAACCTAACACTTTGTTCGCCTTATTGACCGCTGCTGTACTTTGTTTCGCTACTTTTAAATCACCCGTGACTATAACTCCTAAATCTTTTTCCTGCTCTACGCTTGTTAAATCTTTCCCTGACATACTATACGCAAATTTACCGTTACGCGAACCTATATGCAAAATTTTGCACTTATCAACGTTAAATCTCATTTGCCATGTGACTGACCAATCAACGATTTTATTCAGATCTTCCTGAATTTTACCTCTATCTTCGTCATTAATCGCCCTACCACCCAGCTTCGTGTCATCCGCAAACTTTGAAACTGTACTGACTAGGCCGACATCTAAATCGTTAATATATATAAGAAAAAGCAAGGGGCCCAATACAGAACCCTGAGGAACGCCACTCGCTACATTAGCCCAGCACGACTCCGCTCCATCAACGACCACCCTCTGTTTCCTGCCTCGCAACCACTCTTCTAGCCAATTTATTACTACACCCCTGATTCCATGAGCCTTAGTTTTTTCAATCAGTCTTTTGTGCGGCACGGTGTCAAACGCTTTTTGAAAATCTAAATACACTACATCCACCGCCCGATGTCTATCGTAAACGTCAACCACGCTTTGGAAAAATTCTAAAAGATTAGTTAAGCAAGATTTGTTTCGCCTAAATCCGTGCTGCGTATTTCTAACAAGTTTATGGTATTCTAAGTGTTCGACTATACAATCCCTAATTATTGATTCCAAAAGCTTACCTACATCAGACGTTAAACTGATTGGCCTATAATTTCCCGCCGCCTTTATCGCCTTTCTTAAAGATAGGTGTTACGTTTGCTAACTTGAAATTATCTGGTACGCACCCCTCAGAAATAGACGCATTAAAAATCTTTGTTAGCGGCACAACAATGCTATCTTTTAATTCTTTTAGTTGTATGGGATATATGGAATCCGGACCCGGTGATTTATGCGTTTTCATTTTATCAATATAGCGCATTACTTCCCCTTCACTAACGACAATATTATCCAAAATATTACGATTATCAAAAGGTATTATGTCTATGACCGTAGGGATATTCGTTACATCTTCTATAGTAAAAACTGACGTAAAAAATTCGTTTAGCAAGGTAGCCATTTCCTTGTTTTCAGAGACTTGATCTCCATTTACATTTTTTAATGGACCTAAGATACTTTTTACTGGATTTCTATTATTGACGTATATATATATATATATATATGATGATAAAACCACGAAGGAAAGGAAAACAAAATGGTGCTCAAGCGCTTTCGTCTAATGACATCCTCAGGAACATTGAAGTACATAGAAGGTTACAGCCTATATATGAGAAATCATCCCGCGGAACCTTTGTAAGGTTGTAAGGTTATATATATATATATATATATATATATATATATATATATATATATATATATATATATATATATATATATATATATATATATTAGGGTGGTCCTTGCTTAGGGGGTGAAATTTCAAGTTGAACATTTTTCAGCTCCCACCCGCGGAAATCGTTCGAATGTTCGAGAAAACTCTCTAGCTCATTTATTTTTTTAATCGGACAACGTTTACCCCTCCCTCATTGAGCATTACCATTAAGCTAATTTTTTTACTTTCAAGTAAATGTTACATAATTTGTAATGTTTGTTTTTTTCATTCTTTCCAGATTTTCAGTGGTTGGATAACTAATGTGTGTAAAACTGTAAATTCTAATGATTATAATTTAAACTGAATAACTCCTTTAACCATAAGTCAAGCTACCCGTCAGTGGTTGGATAACTAATGTGTGTAAAACTGTAAATTCTAATGATTATAATTTATACTGAATAACTCCTTTACCATAAGTCAAGCTACCCGTCAGTGGTTGGATAACTAATGTGTGTAAAACTGTAAATTCTAATGATTATAATTTAAACTGAATAGTGAATAACTCCTTCAACCTTTAAGTAGATAACCTGGATCATGGCAGCGAAGCTGCGCTACCTGATTGCCCCGCAGGAATCGATCGCCGGGTCGCAACTTCCTTCGCAAAAAGAGGTCTTGGCCCTGACGGTCTACAGGATCGACGTCCAGAAGAAGTCACTTCGAGAGGCCGCCAACCAGGTCGTCGAGCTCGTCACCGAGGTGTGGTCCAAGGCGCGAATCCCCCTCCGCCGGAAGGACCACATCGTCACCAAGATTGAGTAGCTCCACAAGGAGTTCAACGATGTGAAGAGGAACAAGGGGCGAGCTGGCGCTCAAGCGAAGCGGGAGGACGAGTTCAGCGAGCGGATGATGAACCTGTTCGACGTCGCTGCCGCTAACGCCATGGAGCTGCTCAAGAACGAGGAGGACAAGGCGTTCCTCCTCGCTCAGCGCGAACCCCGTCGGCGCGGCAAGCTGGGGTCCGTCGACTCGACGCTAGCCGCTGTCGATGCCCGCGCATCTCAACGCCAAGGGGAAGAAGACCGACGGAGGCAGCGAGCCGAGGAAGAAGCGACGACATCTACGGCCGGAGTGGAGCTCGAGTGGTCTTCGTCCTCTTCCAGTGGTGCCGCAAGCGCAGCGGAGAGCGACGACCATGGAGAAGAAGGGAGCCCTCGGGCTCCGAAGCGCTCCAGGCGGGGCACGACGAACATCGTTTCGGCGGCTGTGGCGTCGTCGCTCGATCGCACGAAGGTGACCGACCGAGGAGCTGTCTACGTCCTGAAAGAGTTTGCCCGGTCGCTTGGGCACGACGTCGCAGAGCTCAATATCAACCGCAGCTCCATCCGCCGACACCGGCGCAGGCACCGCTCCAGGCTCAACGTGGCGCTCAAGGAAGAGCTGAGGGCCGGCAATCTTGTCGTTCACTGGGACGGCAAGCTCATGCAGGACTTGACGAGCAAGGAGCAAGTCGATCGGCTTCCCATCTTGGTCTCCGGTAACGGCGCGGTGCAGCTCCTGGGCGTCCCGAAGCTGCCGAGTGGAACGGGCTCTGAGATGGCCAAGGCCGTCCTCAACGCGTTGAAGGAGTGGGAGCTCACTGAGCAAGTGAGTGGCTTGTCATTCGATACCACCGCCTCGAACACCGGCCGGAACAACGGAGCGTGCGTCCTCATCGAGCAACACCTCGCGAAAGACTTGCTCTACTTCGCGTGCCGCCATCATGTGCTGGAGCTCCTCCTCGGTGCGGCGTTCACGGCTGTGATGGGCCCCACGTCCGGTCCTGACGTGACCCTCTTCAAGCGTTTTCAGGAGCGCTGGGATTTCCTGGACAGAAGCCAGTACGAGTCCGGCGCTGCGCACCCCGATGTCGCTCCTCTGCTCACCACTGTCGACACGGAGTGGTTTGAGAAGGCGATAGTCGAGCGCAAGGACCTGCGCGACGATTACCGTGAGCTGCTCGAGCTCACCCTCCTCTTCGTCGGTCACGTCCCCCCGCGAGGAGTGCGTTTCCGAGCTCCCGGGCCGATTCACCACACCCGCTGGGTGGCGAAGGCAATCTACGCCTTGAAGGTCTGGATGTTCCGACAGCAGTTCAAACTCACGGCGAGGGAGGAGAGTGGCCTCCGGAGCATCTGCATCTTCGTCTGTCGGGTCTACGCCAAGGCGTGGACGGAGGCTCCGATCGCCGCAACTGCCCCCCGAAATGACTTCGCCCTCCTCAACGACCTGCTGGCCTACTCTGACATCAACCCTGCGGTGGCCAAGGCGGCGGCGCTGACCAAGTTCCAGAACCACCTCTGGTACCTGACGGAGGAGCTGGTGGCGCTGGCGCTGTTCGATCCGGGGATCGCCGTCGATCAGAAGAGGAAGATCATCGCCTCTCTCCACGACCGGGTCGGTGAGGAGTCCCAGGCGAAGCGGCCCACACTGCCAAACCGAGTACTCGCCGGGCTTCAGTTGGAAGACCTGGCGTCGTCCAACACACGAGGTTTCTTCGAGAAACTTCGACTGGAGGACGGCTTCCTCGAGGTCGACCCGGAGACCTGGCCGAAGCGGGAAGACTTCAAGACAGCGGCGGCATGTGTGGGAGGGCTCGCCGTAATCAACGACCATGCCGAGCGAGGAGTTGCCCTCGTCCAAGAGTACAACCGGACGCTGACCCACGACGAGGAGCAACTCCAGTTCCTCCTGCAAGTCGTCGCTCGCCACCGCTGCCAGTTTCCGGACTCTCGGAAGCGAACCCACAAGACCCAGGATCGCTAACCGGGCAACAACGGCAACAACTGCAACCGGGCAACAACTCCGGGGGTAAAAGTTCAAGGTCGATGAGGGAGGGGTAAACGTTGTCCGATTTAATAACACATTCAACTAGAGAGTTTTCTCAACCATTCTAATGATTTCCGGGGGTGGGAGCTGAAACTTCCCAACTTTGAATTTTAAGGACCACCCTAATATATATACATACATACATATACAATAAACGGAGAAATGAAATAAAAAAAAAAAAAATTATTAAATGATTGTGGGATGGGCATACAACTTTGTAAGGAAACACTATCGAGTTTTAGCACAAGATCAAACTACCGATTTTTAGCACAAGATTAAATTAATTGTTTCCAACCAATGTTATAAAAAGAAAATACAAATTTATACTGGAAATCTGCCCGGGTTTTATCACTCTACCCATCTTGTATATAAAAATAAAATGAAAATTAAAAGTTAATAAAGTAGCATACAAGTTTACCAAAGATTTAGAGTTCTACCCTTCTTATCTAAATCTGTTTTGAAGGAATTCAAAACAACAGGATCGAGTTGAAAAAGACCTTTGCTTATGTTGAAGTTATTTGAAAGTTGGATAATTGCAGACTCAAGAATATTTCTATTAACAATGTTGCCAGAGTGAAATAAAACTGAAGCATTATTCCAGTCAATACAGTGGGATAACTCTGACAAATAGACAAAAAGGGCACTGGACAACTGTCCTGTTCTAACGGAATATTGATGCTGTTTTATACGTGCGTGCAAATCCTTTCCCGTCTGACCTATGTAAAAGGAATCACATTGTTTACAACCAATTTTATAGATAATACCTGAATTATTGGTAGGGCTATTTTTTACTGATATTTTTCACAATATTTTTATATGAAAACGCTACATTAATATCCAAAGGTTTAAGTACATTAGCAATGCCTAAAAAGCCCGGGAAAAATGGAAGTACTAAAATATTTTTTGACAAAGTACGAGTGTTATTATTGACACGATAGAAAGTTCGTTTTGCCTTGTTGAGACAAGATTCCATAAACGGAGATGGATAACACAGATCACTTCCAATACCGTTGATTTTTTCCAATTCGGCATCGATGTATTCCGGACTGGCGATCCTAAGGGCGCGGAGAAACATTGATGAAAAAATGGCCTTCTTAGTGGGGGTGTCATGTCCCGAGTAAAAGTGTACGTAGGACAAATTGTTTGTTGTTTTCCGATAGATACTAAACTTAAAACCTGGGCTTTCCCAATATACACGCACATCCAAAAATGGGATTGAATTGTCTTGTTCCACTTCTAAAGTAAACTTAATGGAGGGGACTTGATCATTTAACTGAAGGAGGAAGTTATCCAGGTCACGATTCATGGGTCAGATACACAAAATATCGTCGACGTACCGCAACCAAGGGATGCCAACCCCCAGGATTCTCGGAATGTAAGTAATTTCGAAAAACTCCATATCTCATTTGAAATAGTCAGTGGAGTAAAAAAGCAAGCTCAAAGTGTGTTTTGAACCTTTCTTCGAAAAACATTAGTGACGATGCAAAAAGTGCCCTTGGATATGGTATGTCCTTTTTTATTGTTAAAAAACCTTCGGCTTTACAAATTTGTTACAGTCTCGCGTGTTTTGAAAAACAGTGTAATCTTCCTCAGTATTTGTTTAACATAGTTAAAGGCCTCGTTTATAGTGCGGCGAATAGTAATTACGAAGATAACTTTCCTAAACGTTTTCGCAATAGCCTCTCACAATTATAAAAAGATGGGGAGCTCCATATTACTAAAGCAGACAAGGCTAACACCATAGTTATTATGGACAAAGTGGACTACATCGGAAAGATGAACGAGCTTCTCCAGGACCCCGCCACTTACAGCAAACTTAGGAAGAACCCGCAGGATGACTTCATCAAATCATTTGATAGTGGCTTGAAACGCATTCTCAAAGATCATAAGGACTTAATTCCGCTTTTCATGTCCACTTCACCTTCTCTGCCCTACCTTTACGGTCTTATTAAAATCCACAAACCTGGCAACCCTATGCGCCCTATTATTAGTTCGGTGGGCTCTATTACTTATAAACTCTCCAAATGGCTTGTCAAAGTCTTGTCCCCCATTCTCGGAACTATCTCTGATTCACATGTAAAAAATTCCATGGATCTTACTGAAAAATTGAATAATGCACGTACTGAAACTAACGATAGATTGATCAGTTGTGACGTTTGTTCATTGTTTACAAAAGTGCCGATTGATGATATACTTGACTTTCTCTCCCAAGAATTACATAAGTATGACTTGCCACTACCTTCACACATTGTTTTGGAACTTATTAAGCTTTGCATCAAAGACTGTAAATTCACTTTCAATAACGAGTATTATCAAAAAGTTTTTGGGATGGCCATGGGCCCCTCCTCTCCAATATTTATATGGAGTTTTTCGAAATTACTTACATTCCGAGAATCCTGGGGTTGGCATCCCTTGGTTGCGGTACGTCGACGATATTTTGTGTATCTGGCCCATGACCTGGATAACTTCCTCCTTCAGTTAAATGATCAAGTCGCCTCCATTAAGTTTACTTTAGAAGTGGAACAAGACAATTCAATCCCATTTTTGGATGTGCGTGTACATAGGGAAAGCCCAGGTTTTAAGTTTAGTATCTATCGGAAAACAACAAACAATTTGTCCTACGTACACTTTTACTCGAGACATGACACCCCCACTAAGAAGGCCATTTTTTCATCAATGTTTCTCCGCGCCCTTAGGATCGCCAGTCCGGAATACATCGATGCCGAATTGGAAAAAATCAACGGTATTGGAAGTGATCTGTGTTATCCATCTGCGTTTATGGAATCTTGTCTCAACAAGGCAAAACGAATTTTCTATCGTGTCAATAATAACAGTCGTACTTTGTCAAAAAATATTTTAGTACTTCCATTTTTCCCCGGCTTTTTAGGCATTGCTAATGTACTTAAACTTTTGGATATTAATGTAGTATTTTCATATAACAATATTGTGAAAAATATCATAGTAAAAAATAGCCCTACCAATAATTCAGGCATTATCTATAAAATTGGTTGTAAACAATGTGATTCCTTTTACATAGTTCAGACGGGAAAGGATTTGCACACACGTATAAAACATCATCAATATTCCGTTAGAACAGGACAGTTGTCCAGTGCCCTTTTTGTCCATTTGTCAGTTATTCCACTGTATTGACTGGAATAATGCTTCAGTTTTATTTCACTCTGGCAACATTGTTAATAGAAATATTCTTGAGTCTGCCATTATCCAACTTTCAAATAACTTCAACATAAGCAAAGGTCTTTTTCAACTCGATCCTGTTGTTTTGAATTCCTTCAAAACAGATTTAGATAAGAAGGGTAGAACGCTAATTCTTTGGTAAACTTGTATGCTACTTTATTAACTTTTAATTTTCATTTTATTTTTATATACAAGATGGGTAGAGTGATAAAACCCGGGCAGATTTCCAGTATAAATTTGTATTTTTTTTTTTATAACATTGGTTGGAAACAATTAATTTAATCTTGTGCTAAAAATCGGTAGTTTGATCTTGTGCTAAAAATCGACAGTGTTTCCTTACAAAGTTGTATGACCATCCCACAATCTTTTAATAATTTTTTTTTTTTTAATTTAATTTCTCCGTTTATTTTATATGTATGTATGTATGTATATATATGTGTGTATATATATATATAATATATATTATTTTTTTTTGTAACCTATATATAGGCTGTAACCTTCTATGTACTTCAGTGTTCTTGAGGATGTCATTAGACGAAAGCGCTTGAGCACCATTTTGTGTTTCCTTTCCTTCGTGGTTTCATTCATCATAAATATTTTTCACGTGTTACTTTCGTGAAATAATTTTCATATATATATATATATATATATATATATATATATAATTAAAAATATATATATATATATATATTTATATATATATATATATATATATATATATATATATATATAAATAAATACATATATATATATATCGTAAGAACGACGCTTGTATAGGAGATATTCCGCGCAAGACGAGAAAGAGAAAACAACAAATGAAAAAATGAAGTACCACCTGGGAATCGAACCCGGGATCTTCCGATTGCCGGTCAGACGCGATAACCACTACACCATGGACCCCACTCTTCCAAATGCCGTAATTCCCGGAAGATCCCGGGTTCGATTCCCAGGTGGTACTTCATTTTTTCATTTGTTGTTTTCTCTTTCTCGTCTTGCGCGGAATATCTCCTATACAAGCGTCGTTCTTTACGTTATTTATACTGCGTGTTCTTTGCAGTTGAATGTATATATATATATATATATATACTGTATATTTCGGCAGATTAGGCGACCTTTGTATAAGACGGGGCACAAGTTTCAGTCTAAATTTCATGATTTTAGCTCATACCTGTGTATAAGACGACTCCCCAAACCACCAAACTACCGGCAGACTATTGTCAGTAGTGGCAGTTTGTGGTAGGTTAAAGATCGATGACCGTATTGTTTGTGACGTAGTCAACCTTGAGTCAGCTAGTGGGTATATTTCTTCAGTATATTTCTGGCTTCTCCCTAACCCAGACACAGAAGTTTTAATCATGGAGCCACCGCCAAAACGACGAAAATACGAAGCAAGTTTTAAGTTAAAAGTGATTGCATTTCCAAAAGAATCGAACAACTGTGTTGCTGCAAGGAAATTTGAAATAAGTGAGAAGATGGTAAGAGATTGGATAAAGAATGAAGCGATTTTAGAAAAAATGCCAAAGTCAAAATGTTCGATGAGAAGAGGAATCACTCGCTGGCTAGACTTGGAGAATCACGTCGCCGAAGCCGAAGCCGAATCTAGCGCATCAGATTCGGACTGGGACCCTTACGACGCCTCAGTAAATAATGTCACTCAGATGTTTATGACGAATTCTTTGCTTCAGACGATGAAGATGGTGGATTTGAAGAATTTTAATAAATGTGATGTGTTTTTTTTAATTCTACAGTGCTTTTACTGTTTTAATATATGGATTTTAGTGAGAAATAAACATTGTAAACACTGCATTTTTAAGGTAACTTTTTGTATCCTGGCGTATAAGACGCCCCTGGTTTTAGGGTAGTTTTTTAATGCTTCAAGTGTCTTCTTATACGCCGTATATACTATAATATATATATATATATATATATATATATATATATATATATATATATATATATATAATTATTAATTAATATTATTAAAATTTTTATTAAGATTTATTATTAAAAATTAATGACTGGTGTAATAAAATGATAATGTATGACAATATATTTTTCAAATTTTACATTCAGACTTTCTTCCTTTCAGGTGATGCCCCCTGTCGCTCCATCTGACGTCTGATGTCGAACAACATGTTGACCATGGCTGCACCAAGTGAACGTCAACCTATGAGGGATTCAGTTGATAGCACAATTCCATTTCGGATCACTAATTGGAAACTTTGCTATCTCTGTTAAGAAAATCGGAATGATAAGTTGCCATGCCCAGCTGAAAATGGGTATAAAGGTGTGTATAAAACATTGTATAAAAATTTGACAGTATCTGATGTGATCAAAGAGTTGCCATTTCTTATGGAAATTGCAGGAGAAAATGTAATGGCCCAAAGATTGATCGAGCAAAGAAACGGGCATTAGTGAAGTCCGAGTGTTCTAATGAGAAAGTTCCCAGTCCAAAAAAGACACGCAGTAGTTTTGTTTCATCTTTCAATCGTGAGCAGCCCCAGTGCATATTGTGTGATACTGAATTGAAGGCAAAACTTATCAAAGTATCATCTGATGATATTGATATCACATTCAGAAACTTAGCCACAAAAACCAACAACTCCCAACTGTTAGCAAGACTAGCTTCTGCATCTGATATGCATGCCATGGATGCATATTACCATAAGACCTACCACACAAAGCTACACACCCTTGCCCGTTCAGCTGATTGACAAGCAGCATCAGTCAAATCTGAAACTCGTGGTAATAGTTGCAATCCACCGACATCTTTTGAAGCAATAGCTTTTGCTGAGTTAGCTGCTTATGTTAGCGAGTGTAAAAGATAAGTTCGCAAATTGAGGGACTTTACAAGCTCTATGACGAAAGGTTGACACAATTGGTGTGTACCAGCACATCCACACGCAATTCTACAAGACTGAAGGTGCGCTTCATGGAAAAATTGCCAGGATTACTTGCTCAACCTTCAGGAAAAGACGTGTTGATTACGCATAACGATACCGTGGGATCTGTACTGTCTCATTCCAGCGAAACCACCTTGTGCGATGACGAAGCGATGATCCTCGTTAAAGCAGCAAATATACTGAGGAGGCACATCTTTGTGAATCCGCTAGAGGCTTTCTCAGGTTCGTTGGCGGACGGCTGCCTCTTTAAATCTATCCCTCCTCTACTGTTTGCATTCATGAAAATGACATTTCTAGGCCCTAGTATTAAGTCACATAACTCCATTGAGGGTGCTAGTGCTAAGGTTGCTTGTAGGTTGTTTCACCTCATCATCCACAATACTGTAAAGCGTGTTGTGAAGCCTACCAATAATAAGAAGCGTCATTCCAAAGAACATGAAACACCCACACCCCTCTATGTTGGGTTGAAATTGCAAAATCAGGGTCGGTCAAAGCAGCATATAAATCACTTCTCATCTCTTGTGCTGTCAGTATTTTATGATAGAGTATCGGAGGTCTCGTTGGATTTGGTAATTAGTGTATCCAACCAATTCCACCAAGATGGTGTGGTTGTTCCCACGAATATGCGTAGAAATGTCTTCACTACGGGTGATGTGAATAATATCGATCAAAAGAAACGATCAAATCTGTCCCGTTCGGAGTTCCATGGTACGATGATATCCCTAACAAATCATCTGAGCATTTCTAACGAGGGAGGCAAGCGTGACGTCTGTTCCGTTAATGCTGATACTCCCAGTGATCGGAAAAATTTTACTCTGCCAGCTTCCTGTGCTGTAGTACCCCCAACTGAATTACCCAACAGATATTTTCATGACCCCTTGCAATGACCCTGTTGTTCCAGAAGCGTCCACAATCCCAGGGTTCATCGTGAAGGAGGAGGCTTGGTTAGCCCATGTGTCTCATATACTGGACAAGGAGAGAATTGAGGTGGGAGACGTCATAACCTGGTCAGGTTATAACGCTAGCCTTCAGAAAGACAATGTGCGCCTTCGCGCAGAGATCGGGATTTTACCACTCTTTGTAGAGAAAGCGCAATCCCCGTCCATGATCAAACATTCAGTGGAGGTTGTAAAAGATGGAATCGACTTTTTTAATCCAGGGCAAACCCCCGTCATTGTCATGGACCAACCATTATATAGTCTGTCAAAACGAATCCAATGGAAGCACCCAGAGCAACTTGGTGAAGACAAGTACGTTGTGATGATGGAAGGACTTCACATTGAGATAGTACTGCAGGAAATCCTGGGAAAGTGGCTTGATGGCTGAGGGTGGGATCACGCGTTCGCTGAAGCAGGCGTTCTATCACCTGGTCGTGCTCATTCGGCGTTGAGTGCCTCAAACGTGAAAAGAACTCGATATGCACACCAAGTATCCCTTGCTGCTCTTCACATATTAAGGGAAGAGGTGTACTCAGTGTCACAAGGACAATCAGCATAGCCAACATTCTAATACTGGACACAGACAAAGGATCTCCAACTAATGTACTGCAGGTTCATGAGGTCTCAGAGAGGGAGATTTTGAACTCTGTCCAAATGCTTCGTGAGATAATCCCATGGCGTTTCGCTCTCGACCATCCAAACTACGCGCGGTGGCTGCCAATACACGTGAGAGACCTCATGCAGTTGAAGGACAAACATCCAACAGTGTACCACGAGTTTATGAAGGACAACTTCGTTGTACAGAGGTCAGAGAACCGGTATTCCATGATGGCGAAAGATCAATCGCATGAACACTCAAACGATCACATCAAGGGAGGTGGAGGTGCATCTGGCCTTTACGACGAGCCGATTGCCCTCCTTATATGGATGCTAGCTTCTCCTGAGCATGCAGGCATCATCTCCATTTATGAGAACTTCATGTCATGGCACCACACGTCGAGCTGCTCCTCTCATCACGAAGAGGCAGAGCCTCCAGATTCGTTTTCACAGTGACGTGAAATCTCTGGTGCGAGTCCTAAAAGAGCATGGCAACCCATTCAGTGACACAAGTTCTTACCTTACTACCCTTGACACTAAATTGGTCATAGATGCATGTGTAACCAACTCGTTAAGAGATGCTCATGAGATTGGATCTGCCATGTACAATGATTTCGTCAAGACACGTTTTACTGATGCCTCAAAGGCCATCACTGAAACTATCCAGCGTAAAGGACTGAACACGTTCAAAAAAGTACCTGACAAACAAAAAGATGCAAAAGGACAATCTCTCAAACACAACTCAGCCTTGGTCACTCAGTTGTTTCTATCTGTTTAATCACGACTAAGATGCAGATATTGATGAGCTTTTCATGTATGAAAACCAAAAAGAACCCACATCATTAGCTGTTGCTGGTCGTTTGCGAACTGGTACGAAGTCCGATCTCCTGAAATGCCTCGAGAAGGTCAATGTAAAACCAGATGGAGATTCAACAGTGAAAATCTTCGATGGTCCTGCTGTAGTCCATTTTATTCAACACGCCCAAACCGTGAGCACGATCGGTGAATATATGGAAAAGCAACTAGTGCCATTTGCAAGATCTCATTCCTCTGGTTGTGTGGATCGTATGGACTGGATATGGGATATCTACCCTGGGAGAAGCCTGAAAGATCAAACTCATGAGAATCGAGGAGATGGTCCAAGGCAAAACATTGACTCCCATCAACCGAAAAGAGTGGAGTGCCATCCTCAAAAATGCAGAGAACAAAGCAGAACCCTTCACACTCGTGAGTAAGCGGTTAGCTGAGGAAGACCTGGCTGTGCAACTCATCACAACACAAGAGGAAAAGGTCATCACACAACCACCTTGTGACACGGAGGGTCTGGAACCGTGTAACCATCAAGAAGCTGACACGAGGATGATCTTCCACCTCAACCATGCAGCTCAGCACGGCCATGACAAAGCATACCTCCTCACAGTCGCAATCTCATCGTTCCCTGAACTGTCATTGTCTGAACTATGGGTAGCTTTTGGGACTGGAAAACACTTCCAATGTTTCCCCACTCACGTGCTACCTGCTCGCAATATTGCATGATCCCGACTGCTTCACCATGGAATCTGTACCTATGCAGGTCATCGAACGTTTCATTGTCGTACTTTACAGTAAATCTTGTGGAGCAGCTACGTGAACCAAGCCCGGAGGGAGCAGAACCTTCGACAATATCCCACCTACCCAGGCAGCTCTATTTCAACATGTGAGACGAGCCATTCTTCAGGCAGCTTTCATCTGGGGTCAGGCGCTGCGGCTTCATTAAGAAATCCCTGATCCTACTAACTGGGGATGGATGATCTCAGCTCAGAAGGAGTTGGTGCCGTTCTGGACGACACTTGCAGATGTCAGTAAGGCTTGCGCGAACCTCCGACACTGTGGATGTAAGAAATCATGCACTGGCAACTGCAAATGCAACAAAGCGCACTTATACCACTTTCAGATGGGCGGAGGTTGGGGAAAGTGGTTGGTGGGATGCATAACGCGTTGGGTCCTCGTCCCGCAGCCTTGAAACACACTTGACTATCGAATAATGATTGAATTTGCAGTCAGACAGTGTGGCTAAAACACGTTAATCTTTGATTTGCTGGTATCGCCCTTATTCTCCATAAGTTCACACAGGTTACAGTGATAATTAATTCAACTTTAAACCAAACAACCGCAACCGCGCGATTGTGACTTCCTGACAACCGCAACCGTGGAGCTATGAAATCTGACAGAAACGAGCCCAAGATCATAAAATTTGGCCCAGCCGTTTCAGAGATAGAGCGATATAGTTGTTTTAGGGTAAACTCTGACCTTGACCATGACTTATATGGCCTTGACCTCGAAACATTCTGAAACATAGTTAGATTGATCAGGCATCCTCAAAATTATAAGAAACGAGCTCAAGATCATAAAATTTGGCCCAGCCGTTTCAGAGATAGAGCGATATAGTTGTTTTAGGGTAAACTCTGACCTTGACTATGACTTATCATATGGCCTTGACCTCGAAACATTCTGAAACATAGTTAGATTGATCAGGCATCCTCAAAGTATAAGAAACGAGCCCAAGATCATCAAAATCGGCCCATTAATTCCTGAGATATGGCATTTTATGGTTTTGGCTGTGGAATCGAGGCAGCCATTTTGAATTTGCTTAAAAATCCCGCCAGAGTGAGGTCCCAGTGTATCCCCCAACCTGAAAATGTTTCTATATGGCTAAAGGTAATTTCATGCCAAATTTCACACTTTCTGCCAGAACTGAACGATTTTTGCATTAATCCACCCTACTATCTAGCTTCTCCCTCACTTTCCTCTTCCGCGCTGCGCTCTGTGTTTTTATAGGGCTTGCCAGAATATTCGATTTCCAGTTGTCGTTACGCATTCAACCATTGTTTCTTTGATTCCTTTAACACACGTTCCTAGAATTTAGAGACATTTTGAATACATCACACTAAAGGTTTTAATTAAGCCTAATTGTTTTATAGTATTTAAGTACCAAATGAACCTTTTATTATATTACGACAAATTTATAATTAGAATTATACTTTATAATACTGAATTCCAAACATTTATTTTATCGCGGGTTCTGACGTTCATAAAAATAAAGAATACTATTGGTTGTTGTTGTGGTTAGCCGATCAGCCCACCCTCATCGAGCAAGCCGGCGGCACGCAGGTAACCGATCGCCCTCTCCGGAGTGAACCAGAGGTTCAGCTCTCTAGTGATGTTGTGTTGTGTTCTATGTTGTGCTAGAGCGGTACAGTCTGTCATAATCAGGGGCGTAACTAACGGGGGGGGACGGGAGGGACATGTCCCCCCGAACTTTTGAACTGAGGGGGATAATATAGGTTTTGTCCCTCCCCCCCCCAACTTTTGATCTTTAATTATATTAGTCCTATTAGTATGCTGGAAAGTATTACTGATTCAGTACTAATACTGCAATGATAGATACTTTAATGAGACATCTAGTTAGTTTTTACTTTAATTATTGCATATACTGTTTTCCTTTAATGTTAAGTATATACTTGATATACAAAAGGTAGTTGTGAAAATGCTTCTTTGATTTTCCTATTACTATCATAAATATAGATCATTCTCTAAATCATAGTATTTGAAGAGCATCATTTTGGTCGCAACCACATTACCTATAGGATAGCAGCACAGAAATTCGTCGCAGGATTTTTCATCATTATAGTTTCCCCGTCCCCCCAACTTTTGAAAGCTAGTTACGCTCTTGGTCATAATGCGTTCATTTGTTTGTGGTGTGTCCTGGCACAGGTGGCAGGTGTCGTCTGTGGAGTTGTCTAGTCTGTGTTTATATGTCTGTAAGTTAGGGTGATGTCTACATCGGAATCGTGCTAAGTTAACTCGATCCGATCTGCTCAGGCTGGTCTCTGACCTGTCAATGGGTGGCGGCTTCGCACCTAGGACCGTATTCGGACCGAGCCGTGTCAGTGCTTTGTGGGTTGAGTGTGTGTGTATGTGTTTTCTGTACTGTGTGATGTCTGTGGGGCGTGGTATGGAATGGAGTATTTGGTTATAATGTCTCTCTGGTGTAACTTTAATGGTGCGAGGTGATGGTGCATGATTGTACATGTAGTGGCAAGGGTGTTGTGGGTTAGTTGTCACTGCTGCCATGAATTGTGTTCCCCTCATGTCTAAATGTTCCCTAACTTTCAGTATTTTTGTTTCTGTGTGCAGATGTTCTATTGGTGTTGTTTGAGTGCATCCTTAATGATACGAAGTGCGTTGTTTTGTATTGTCTGTAAGGTGTTTATGTATGTGTTTGAGATAATGGGTGCCCCAGCATGGGCTAGCATAGTTCATAACTGAGCGAATATATTGTTTGTATATGAGTGATGTTGTTCCCTGCTGGTGTCCAAAGTTTGTGCCTGTTAGTACCGTATGCGTGTTAAGTCTTGACGTACATTTGTAAGCTGTGGAGTTATCTGGTGTTCTTTTGTGGTGCTTGTAAGCAAGGTGATGGTTGATTTTGTGTGCGCTACTTTGAGTCTATTGTGTGTGAGCCAGTCTTGTATACTGTTTATGTATGTTTTAGGTTATTTGTAGCGGTGTCGATGTTGTTGTGGGTGGATGTTAGAGTGATGTCATCTGCATATGATGGTAAGGTAAGCTTGTTATCTAAGGGTGTTGGAATGTCATGCATGTATAAGTTGAAGAGTGTTGGAGAGAACAGAGCCTTGAGGGACCCCGTTCGGAAAAAGCGTGTTTTTGGATGACTTGACATTAAATGTGACATTTGGTGTTATTGTGCATGTTTGTGTTGAGTATTTTGTTTATGAGAAGGAAGCGTGGGATAGCATCAAATGCTTTACTAATGTCTATTGTTGCTAATAGTGTACGTTGAGCTGGTCGTCTGGAGTTGATGCCATCCATGATGTGCTGCGTGAGCTTAGTGAGTAATGTCGTGGTTGAGTGGTGAGGTCTGAATCCATGTTGAGTAGGCGATAGTGGTATGTGTGGGTTGGTGATTTGCAAGATTAGTCTTTCTGTTACTTTGGAAGGTGTGCATAATAAAGTAGTGGGTCTTAGGAAGCTGGTTCTGTTGGATTTTTGTTTGGGTTGAGTAGTGTAATAATTTTAACTTGTTTCCATATGTCAGGAATAATACAGTACTAGTATGAATATATGCTGATGTTTGTGAGAGCTAGTATTCCCTGTGATTCTTTCAATACGTCAACAATAGAAATCCAGTAAAAAGTATCTTGGGGCCGTTGAAAAATGTTAACGGAGATCTAGTTTCTGAAAACAAGGAAATGGCTACCTTGCTAAACGAATTTTTTACGTCAGTTTTTAATATAGAAGATGTAACGAATATCCCTATGTTCATATACATAATATCTTTTGATAATGGTAATATTTTGGATAATATCGTGGTTAGTGAAGGGGAAGTAATGCGCTATATTGATAAAATGAAAACGCGTAAATCACCGGGGCCGGATTCCATATATCCCATACAACTAAAGGAATTAAAAGATAGCATTGCTGTGCCGCTAACAAAGATTTTTAATGCGTCTATTTCTGAGGGGTGCGTACCAGATAATTTCAAGTTAGCAAACGTAACACCTATCTTTAAGAAAGGCGATAAAGGTGCGGCGGGAAATTATAGGCCAATCAGTTTAGCGTCTGTTGTAGGTAAGCTATTGGAACCAATAATTAGGGATCGTATAGTCGAACACTTAGAATTCCATAACTTAGTTAGAAATACGCAACCCGGTTTTAGGCGAAACAAATCTTGCTTAACTAATCTTTTAGAACTTTTTCAAAGCGTGGTTAACGTTTACGATAGTCATCGGGCGGTTGATGTAGTGTATTTAGATTTTCAAAAAGCGTTTGAAACCGTACCGCACCAAAGACTCATTGAGAAAACTAAGGCTCATGGAATCAAGGGTGTAGTAATAAATTGGATAGAAGAGTGGTTGCGAGGTAGGAAACAGAGGGTGGTCGTTGATGGAGCGGAGTCGTGTTGGGCTAATGTAGCGAGTGGCGTTCCTCAGGGTTCTGTATTGAGCCCCTTGCTTTTTCTTATATATATTAACGATTTAGATGTCGGCCTAGGCAGTACAGTTTCAAAGTTTGCGGATGACACGAAGCTGGGTGGTAGGGCGATTAATGACGAACATAGAGGTAAAATCCAGAATAATCTGAATAAAATCGTTGATTGGTCAGTCACATGGAAAATGAGATTTAACGTCGATAAGTGCAAAATTTTACATATAGGTTCGCGTAACGGCAATTTTGCATATAGTATGTCAGGGAAAGAGTTGATAAGCGTAGAGCGGGAAAAAGATTTGGGAGTTATAGTCACTGGTGATTTAAAAGTAGCGAAACAAAGTACAGCAGCGGTCAATAAAGCGAACAAAGTGTTAGGTTTTATAGCTCGGAATTTTTCGTACAAATCGCGCGATATTATAGTTCCTTTTTATAAATCATTAGTTACACCCCATTTGGAGTACGAGATCCAATTTTAGAATCCGCATATGCGCAAAGATATAGACAAAATCGAAAGAGTTCAAAGACGAGCAACTAAGATGATTCCGTCGCTTATGTCAAAGTCGTACGAGGATAGGCTTAAGAAGTTAAAATTGACTACACTCGAGACTAGGAGGCTAAGGGGTGATCTATTCCAGGTTTTCAAAATTATGAATGGGTTCGGTAACGTAGATAGAGGTAGCTTTTTTGAAATATATCAATATAATAGGACGAGAAATAAAGGGTGTAAGTTGACAAGTAGAAGGTTCGAGACAGCAGTTGCGAAAAACTTTTTTACGCATAGAATAGTAAATAGCTGGAATAGTTTTCCAGTAGAAGTAATTAGTAGCACGTCTATAAACATGTTTAAAAATCGATTAGACGCATATGTTGATAGATTGGGTATAGTTTGAGGTAGTAAAATTAAAGGTTGGATAAGATAGATTTTGATTCTTTTCATAAAAGATCACAATAACCAGACTAGAGGTCACAGTATAAAATTATTTAAGCCAAGATGTAGAACAAATTTAAGAAAACATAGTTTTACAAACAGAGTATTTAAGTTTTGGAACAGTCTGACAGAAGAAGTGGTGACTTCAGATACAATTGATTCTTTCAAAAGAAGGTTGGATAGTTTGATGTCTGCAAGGGACATCTGGTGATAGTGTTTAAGCCCATTTTTATTGCATGAATGGTACGAGTTTATTTCATATATATTATGTGCATTTAGGTGATAGATCGCACAGCTCAACACAACTGTTGTGGGATATAGGGACGCAGTATTTTGGGTTAGGGGATACTCTCTGTCCATACACACCCCATTTAAAGAGATTCCTCTGCCCAGTGGTGCCCCCCATAGTACTATGAGGTATTGAAAAACTCATGATCTTCACTTGCCCCACAAACACCTTTAAATGGGAGACTCAAAATGGGTGCACACACATTTCTACTTTACTGTACAGTCTTTACAGCCACACCTACACTTTTTCTCATAAGTATATATATTGTAATGTATATTGTTGTAAATTGTGACTTGGTCCGCAATTGATATGGACCGTGACTTATTTTTGGTTGGCAAGGTACTGGTATTGATGGATACCGTAATGAAATTGACTGGATTCTTTGGATCTGATATATTTGCATGTCAGTTATAAATAGATATAGAGCGTAACAGATTTGTGGATATTAGTCTATTATGACTTGATCCTCTGGATCCAGAGATTCTATCTTTAGTTTTAAATTGATAATTAATTAGTTTTAAATTGATAATTATTTAGTTTTGTAAAAATTGGTTGTTTGCCAATGTATAGGCAGTTTTTACATGTGGAGCCACATCGATGGCCGAAGTGGCCCCTAGTGTGCCCACTATAAAAATTTCTTAGTTCTTTTTTTGTGGTTCGGAACCCACGTAAAATTGTAGGTCCCCTCCGCCACCACGGATGACATGCACAATACACAATTACAACACAGTTAAGTAGACCAGCCATGAGTGGATCCTTGGGTCTTTGTTGGTCTGAAACATTATAACATACGTTGTCTGGTCCAGTAGCCTTCGAATTCTTAATGTTTTTGATGATTTTGGTGGTCTGGTCTGTATTGAAGGGTGTAATGGTCGTGTCGAGTCTGTAGGTTTTCTTGTATCTGGCTGTTTGTCTGTCTGCGTGTTTCTGGTTGTTATCTCTGTTTAAGTGACTTATCTATGCGTAGTGATTAACTAGAATGTTAGCTTTGTGTGTATATGTTGGGATATTATTTTGGCTGCGACAGATAGCCGCGTGTGAGGTGTGAATGCCGCTGTTAGAGTGGGTAATGCTGTTTATAGTCTTGTATAGCGTGGATGTATCTGTGGAGTGGTTTAGTGTTGTTATGAATTCCATAAATGTTTTTTTTTTAGTTTGTTGTTTATTTCTGTGTTGAGCTGTTGTATCTGCTGTTTTATGGCTTGTGTGTGGTGTTTGTATGTTATGTTTGAGGTTGTTACTTTGTTTGTCTGTCTGCGTGTTTCTGGTTGTTATCTCTGTTTAAGTGACTTATCTTTGCGTAGTGATTAACTAGAATGTTAGCTTTGTGTGTATATGTTGGGATATTATTTTGGCTGCGACAGATAGCCGCGTGTGAGGTGTGAATGCCGCTGTTAGAGTGGGTAATGCTGTTTATAGTCTTGTATAGCGTGGATGTATCTGTGGAGTGGTTTAGTGTTGTTATGAATTCCATAAATGTTTTTTTTTTAGTTTGTTGTTTATTTCTGTGTTGAGCTGTTGTATCTGCTGTTTTATGGCTTGTGTGTGGTGTTTGTATGTTATGTTTGAGGTTGTTACTTTGCCTTATGAGGTGGGCTATTTCTCTAGTGTAATTTGGGTTGTATTTCCTCATGTTGCCCTTCGGTATGTATTTGTTTGCATTATTGATGATCTAATTAAATGTCTTGTGTGTTGTATTGATGTTTATGATGGGTGTACTGTTTAATATGGTGAATTGTTCCTCAGTCTGTATTTTGAACTGTTCCCAATCAGCTTTCTTGTAATTTCTGTAAGTGTACCTGAGGCTTTTGGGGCAGAGTGTAGAACGTGTTGTAATGATGATGGGCAGGTGGTCTGATGACAGTTGTTTTTCTGTTCTCCAGTGTGTATGTGTTGCTAATGAGGGGGAACAGAACTTTGTCTGGGGAGGTGTTTGAGTATCCTGCTTGATGTGGTATGTGTGTATGTTCTTCTGTATTGTTAAGAATGAAGAGGCTGTTTAGTTGTGTGGCTATGTTGGCGCCTCTGGTGTTGCTTTGGTTGTGCAGGTAACAACTAGTGTCTTTAGCGTTGAAGTCTCCTCCTAAGATGACATTAGTGAGAGAGGCCAGATTGTGTAACTGTGGATTGTAATTGGCTGGTACCTGAGGTGAACTATCTGGTGGGATGTAAATGTTGATTAGTGTGGTGTTGTGTTTTGCGCGTGTTTTAATGTTAACTGCCTGTATTTCTATCGTGTTATCTGCTTGGATTGTGTTTGTAATGTTTTCGGTAGCATCAGTGCAGCTAAATGCTTTTGCGTATGTAAGTGATGAGTCCACCCCCGTTACCCCCACTACGATCTTGACGGATCGCCGTGAAGTCAGGGATGGTGGGTGTTTTGTGTGTGCGTTTTAGTTTTGTTTCTTGTATAAGTGCTAAGTGAATGTTTTGTTTGTGTACGAATTCCCTAAGCTGCATGATTTTGTTTGTGAGGCCATCTACGTTGTACTGTAATATGTTAATATTATACTTCTGTATGTGTCTCATGGTGCTATTGTGTCTATGTCTTTGTGTATGGTGACATGTATAAGTTGTAGAGGGGCCTGGATTAGTCTTAATGTCGCCGGAGAGTAAGAGTAGTCCAGGGAGCACGCAATTGTTCCCCGTAATTGAAAAAATAGCACGCTGAGAATAGGTCTGGCCCCGGGAGCCGATCGGCATTCTGACCAGGCCACGCAACATGCCGTCGACTGCCAGTCTGGCCAACCGTAGACAGCCCGCTGCACGGAGATTTGACGAAGTTTGGCCACCAGCGCGTTGATGTTTCGGTTTGACGTCGCCTCTTCTTCGCGTTGACGTGTCCCGCGTTGGAGGATACAGCCAATGTTAGAAGCTTCCTCCTCAGCTGCTAACACTTTTTTCACGTTGTTCTAGCTAACTGTTCAGAGGTTTTTTACAAACAAATATCAGTTTTCTGCTCAAAACGGCTCTTTCTAATTTTAACATTGATTATTCAAAGAAGGAAGATGTTGACTTCTATTTTGCGACAACAGTTGATGACATGATGAGAGTTATGATACTTTATTGATTAATGAAAATGATTAGACTCTTCAAGTTATGAAAGATTTCTTTCGTAATAATTGATAAATACGAAACACAAAACGTATTTGCAAATAGGATGATGATGCTTAGACTACACACACACACCATTGGTTGAAAAACCTGGCGTAATCTGACTCAACCGTATCAATGAATGCAATTGGGTGTAACAATACTACGTAATTTAAAAATGGCTGCTGAGCCTGCGCAGTTTAGCTCACATCTTACATGTTATATTTATGTGTGGTCACGTAAATTAATCCACCTGTGCAAAGCTACATTGATATTCGTCATAAGAAATGATGGCCTGTTTTTTACCTCATATTGTTTTACTATTTATATAAAAATTTTACTATCGTATTGAGTAAAACCCAATTTGACAAACTTTTCGGGTAAAGTTTGTCAGGGTATTTGTTTTTGATTATTAATAATTACATTTCTGGATCAAAATTAATGTCAGACGAAAAGCAAAGTTGATAAGCAGACTGAACTCAGTTCTGGATGAAGCAATATCTCCTTAGATGTTCTGTGTGAATTGTGATACAGTGTAAGAGATATGATGAGTCTTTGTATGGATATTTTGTATCTTTATGAAGAAGTTAAACCGTAATTAACCGTGGTTTCGCTTGGTTGGTTGGTTAACTTTGGCGTTTGCTTCCGCCCGAATTGTTCATTCTGACGAAGGTCAAGCTTGTCATTCCACCTTGGACCTACAATTTAACGTGGAATCCGAACCACGCCCCACCAGCAGCCCAGCGTCTTAATAACTAGGCTACCCAGGGTACCCATTTATCTACCAACCAATTTCTTTATTGTGTGGAAGGATGAACAGCTGGGTTTTGCTGCGTGCTACCTGCTGTCACCGGGTCTCAATCGCGGGAACGATGGATTCGAGGTCAGCGACGCTAACCAATATATCATCGAAGTTGTTTTATTCGTTTCTTAATTATTTTCTCGAGTTAAATTTTGAATTGTAAATATTTCTTTCATACTGGTTTCAATATCTATTTTACTAAACTTTTTACATTTTGTTTTTTACTATATTTTTTCACTTGGTTCGTTTTTATTTTTATGAAATTTGAAGATATTAGATATGTGATATTAAAAGTTCCTATCCGTGGACCTTCCATTCTTTTGTTAAATTAATTCAAGTTATGTTTGTATGAACACCTATTCAGGTGAAATTAAAAGTTCCTGACTTTTTTTATTGTATACGTTAGTGGTAATAAGCGAAATCCGGCATTAAGCCGAAAGCTAAGAATGTATATAATAAGTATGACTATTTATATATCTGTAATAATACAGTAAATATAACCTAACGTAACTTAAACAGTGAAAGTTACCTTTGTACCTGCAATATGCATTCTTAGCTTCCGGCTTATTGCCTAGGAATTATCTTAATGCCTGATTTCGCATACTGCCGCTAACATTTACATAATTTGTCCCTTCACACGGCCTGCATCTCTTTCTTTTGTAAATTGTAAACGGAGTGAAAGTGGGGTTAACGTTTGACCCATTCACAAATCTCGTTACGCTATATTTTGCCTAAGCTTAATTGTTATTAATTATCACAGTTTACAAAGTTTTATTTGCTCCAGCAACATAAATGTTCAATCTTACGTTCGAAAAAACCCTGTAATATTAAATTGGCTGGAGTTCTTTGAAAAGGTTAAACTAGCTGGGGTTCTTCGATAGTGCAAAAGGATGCTGATTGCATCATGGTGCGAGTGCTTTTGCATCCCCCCTCCACCCCTTTAGGCCCCTTTCACCCCCAAAATTATATACATATATATATATACATCTGAACTCCAGGGGTAACCTAACCCGGCTGCTCAGTCATATATATATATATATATATATATGGGTGTGTATGCATTTATAGAAAAGCTTAGTTATATATACGTATGTGAACTCCAAGGGGGTGTCCTAACCTAAGGTTGCTCAGGCCCACAAAAGTATATATATATATGCATGTGGGTGTGTGGGTAGCCTAAACAACAGGAGTAGTAGAGAGGTCCTTTCGCTGCGGCGTCTAGAAGCATTTTGATTTCTTCACTAGCCTTCCTGGGCGGCTTTAGCGTCACGGCCAATTGGCTTAGAAGGCACCCAGTCGTATAGGGGATAGGCAATTATTTATGTACATATAAACTAGCATCGCTATGCCTAAAGCACACACACACACACATTGTATCGTTTATATATATGTATATGTCCTTCATTTCCATTGATGTTTGCTTAAAAGGTGTAAATAAAACACAGGTACAGCGTTCTGACTATTTAATATATATTGAAATGTAAAATATGTATACACATTAGGTGCAAAAACAGTGATAATAGGAATAATATATATATTTACATAAAAAATATCACAGCAGTATCGGAGAATTGCATTAAAAACAGGAATAAATGGTTATTTAACATATGTATATATACGTATCAAAAATAATACAGATAGCACAGAAGAATTCTATATACAATAAAATACACAGCACATGTTTAATATATATATATATATATATATATATTATATATATATATATATATATATATATATTTTATATATATATTATATATATATAATCATGCGGGTTGCTTCTGCAAAGCTTCAATTTAATATTTAGGAGAAATCCAATGACAAGGAGGAATGTAAATGCCATGAAAAGTGTCTTCTTTAATGCGCAACGTTTCGAGCAATACGCTCATCTTCAGGCTAAACAATAACAATATGAAGTTAAAATCAATAAATAAATGAAACACATAAGACAAAATAATTACTATAAAACCTATTCTTAAAAGCAAAATTTAAAAAGATTAAAAGAAGAGGTTAAATTCAAAGTTATAAAAATTTACATATAAAAATACAAGAAATTTAAAAAGCTATTTTTAAATTATATATAGTAAATTTGAAATTAATACAATGGGATAATTAACACTACTAACCCTTCATTGCTGGTTCCGAGGCACAAGTAATTAAAACAAAGCAAAGGGAAAATACTATGGGTTAGGTGGTTGGAGAGTTATAAGTTGGGAGAGGGAATTATAAAAAATTTAGAGGGACAGCTGAGGAATCAACGTTTAGAGAAGGGGTCAATGTTTTAATATAAAGAGATTCCAAAATTCTAAGTGAGTTGGGACAAGGATTACAGCCGAGAATTTTAAAATTATCTAGAGTGACATCAGTTTTACATTTAATACTATGTTCCCGGATACTAGAGGCTTCTTTTTTAGTTAAAATTTTACCTGTTCGACAACTTATTCCCATATGCGAATAAAATCTAGCCCTGAGAGAGCGCACGGTGCTGCCAATATAAGTACCAAGGAGACACCTTGGGCAGGGAAATAAATATACAACACCGCTACGCAACGAATCAGGAGTTCGATCCTTCGCTGAGAAAAAGCTACCTAAAGACGTTTTCCTGTTCAATATGTAGATAAACTAATAAGATATTTCTTAAATAATGTTTATAGCCCTCAACTTCCCTGTATTTCAGTGCCTAAAGATATAAAATATTTCTTGGTACCTGAAATGGGTCCCATGAATAAAGAATTTAAACTTAAATTTACCAAGTTGTTAAAAAAATTTTTTTTTATCATACTGATTTTCGCATTATATTTATTAATAAAACGTCTTTAGGTAGCTTTTTCTCAGCGAAGGATCGAACTCCTGATTCGTTGCGTAGCGGTGTTGTATATTTATTTACCTGCCCAAGGTGTCTCTTTGGTACTTATATTGGCAGCACCGTGCGCTCTCTCAGGGCTAGATTTTATTCGCATATGGGAATAAGTTGTCGAACAGGTAAAATTTTAAATAAAAAAGAAGCCTCTAGTATCCGGGAACATAGTATTAAATGTAAAACTGATGTCACTCTAGATAATTTTAAAATTCTCGGCTGTAATCCTTGTCCCAACTCACTTAGAATTTGGAATCTCTTTATATTAAAACATTGACCCCTTCTCTAAACGTTGATTCCTCAGCTGTCCCTCTAAATTTTTTATAATTCCCCCCCCAACTTATAACTCTCCACCACCTAACCCATAGTATTTTCCCTTTGCTTTGTTTTAAATTACTTGTGCCTCGGAACCAGCAATGAAGGGTTAGTAGTGTTAATTATCCCATTTATTAATTTCAAATTTACTATATATAATTTAAAAATAGCTTTTTAAATTTCTTGTATTTTTATATGTAAATTTTTATAACTTTGAATTTAACCCTCTTCTTTTAATCTTTTTAAATTTTGCTTTTAAGAATGGGTTTTATAGTAATTATTTTGTCTTATGTGTTTCATTTATTTATTGATTTTAACTTCATATTGTTATTGTTTAGCCTGAAGATGAGCGTATTGCTCGAAACGTTGCGCATTAAAGAAGACACTTTTCATGGCATTTACATTCCTCCTTTTCATTGGATTTCTCCTAAATATTATATATATATATATATATATATATATATATATATATATATGTATATATATATATTTCATATGGACTATAGTCTGCCAAAAAACCTTTTCCTTTTCATTTCATTTTCATATATTAGGGCGGAGTGAAACAACTTTTTATTTCAAATTTATTTGCCTCACTTCTTTTTTCGTGTATTAGAACATAAAAATGATGGATTCAGTCATTTAATGTTTGTAACTCAAACCATCTCCCGCATTTTTACATAAAAGCAAAATGGCCATCAGCCGGTTGTCCATAAATAAAAATATGCTCATAACATAAAAAGTAGGTGTTCTATCAAAAGAAAATAATTGAAGAAAAAAGCTTTATAATGCAAAACTATACTTAAAAAACACCATTGTGCATACATTGTGTTGAAATAAAATTGTATCTGGTCTCACTTGGTTGGGTGCCGTAAATAAATTACATTTGAATGCGATATAAAGCCTGCTCATCTCAAATATTATTATTTTTTTCAGGAGAGGCATCAGATCCGTTTTGGTTTCAAGTGAGGGAAGCAGAGAGTGACTTTTTATTCTTGATCTAATAAATCCGTCTCTTGATTCCTTTGATATTAATGATGCTGATGCATCTATAACCAACTTCACGGCTCTTTCGACGTTTTGTATGTGAATGGGGTATTGCTCAACTTTGAAACATTTTGTTTCGTACTCAAGCAATTCTTCATCACACAATTTAGAAGCGAGAGGTGGTTCACTGATATCAATCCTATCCCAGAAGATGATATCTGTCCAATGTGATGCTTTCAAGTTCAATTCTGGTACTCTAAATTCTCTGATTTTCCTTGTATTGGCTTCCTTACACTTTCTTGACTGTTTTATTCGATCAATTGCAACTTTGCTCAGCTTTAGCTCACTATCTGACAGCATTGATGGAAGAATATTTTCTGAGTGAGCAAAATAGACATTCCGTAATATATAAAGTTGGACAACTTTTTGTATATCTTTGGGTAACAGGTTGAACCTTTTTATCGCTTCAAAGATATGTTTGGATCCATCAGGCAGATACGGTTTAAATTTTATATTGAACCAGTTAGGACCATAGTTTGTTACTATGAACAGAACAAGGCTACGTAACTCTCTGGAGGGATTCTTTTGGGAGACAATAACGACATAGTCTGTTAGCTAGAGTTATTAAGGGGACCATGCTTGAGTTTCTCTAGGCTTCCGTCAACATATCCTTCTCTTATGGCCCCATTACTTAAATCTTCTATGAGCTCATCTGTGAGAACTGGGATGCTATTGGCCCCATCCGTAATTGGGGGGAACTTTACCACAGGCATCTCATGGCAAGTCTTAAGAGCATTACCGATAGAGCCACTGAATGATCTTGGCCCAGTTGTTTTCCCGTCGTATCGCTCAAACAGGTGCCTTAAGGGAAGTTCATTTGTATGTAACATACAAATGCTCCATTGCAGCTTCTGCTCGATGAAATGGATTATGCCACCTTTAGACCCAGTGATGACATTCGTACTGTCGCACCCTATCACCTGGGGATTCTGGTCTAGTATCACTTCATCCAAGTAAGCGAACAACGATTCAGATACATCACTAGCTTTTCCAGATTTAGGGCTCAAATGGTTAAGGTATTCTCCACCAGGCCCACTCAATAGTACATAATGTTCTTCAACAATTATATCCTGGTACCATTTACCATCTTTATTTGTCTTTACTAAGGTCTTGTCTTCTCTCCCATCAAAATATAAAGCTTTAACATCACCATAACTTTGTGCAGTTTCAACTTGTAATGTTTTTCTCAATTTCTGTCTCTCTCTTCTCACCTTACTTCGATCAATAAAAAAGTCACTCTCTTTTTCGGTAGTAATACACAAATCCACCAAAGTAGCTGTAGCAATGGCCGATGCAGCCCTATCTGAAACACCAAATCTGTCGGCTTCCATGGCGAGATTGGGTAAAGGGGCTCTCATTTGAATGTTGGAGCATTCATATTCAGACTCAGTTGTTGAACTTTCTTCGGTACTATAGAGATCAGTATTAGTATCAGGTGAAAGCACATCATCAATGACTACCTTCTCGAATTCGTAATGCATGATTATTTTTCTTCGCTTACTTCCTTGTTGCTCCTTCAACTTTCTTGCATTTCTTTTGCTATAGATCTTGAAAGAGTAGCATCCACACCTCCACTCACCATATTTCGCATAGTCCTCTAATCCTCAAGGAATTCCAGTTCTTCTTTGGGTAGTCTTGATTCTTTTGGACAAACACAAATAATATGTTTTCCTTTATATCCGCTTTTTCGGCAGCTAAAATCTTGATGCGGAACGAAGTTGCATTTACAGGCTTGGTAATTATGGATTTTTTACTCATTGAGGGTATTGATGAACGTTTCCACACTTCGACCAATGCTTCTGCTATCGCTTCGAGAATATAATTATTTGTCAATTTTGCAGATGAGCCTTCCTTCAGTAGAAGAAAATATCTCTCAACCTGCATATTAGAGGGTAAGGCATTATGTGGCAATTCACTTGGAATTCCGAACAGAAAATGTTGCTTCACCGACTGTCTAGTTAGTAGGGATTTTGCCATATTTAGATCTGAGGTTAAATTTCTACAGAAATATCACATTATGAAAATCTGTAAAAATGCAAAACACGGAATTAGTTAAAACAAATTATATATAAGCTCTAAAACTAAAATGTAAACATTTTACTCAATAGTCTTTGTAGCCACCCATGCTACAATATGCAGCATGCGGCTCCTACCCCCATCCCTTATCAGCCATGTGCAAGATGTCATTGACCTCGAGTGAGACTGATGTTTAGATAAGCATCTGTGTGTTCTTAAGTAGTTGGTGATTAGTAAGTATCGCTTGTGTTGTGTAAGTATATTTACTCGTTATCATAGTTATAACCAAATAACGCACAATATAACGCGATATCTTCTCTAAAAAACCGATAGATATTATACTAGGGGTCTTTCAAAATATGACTTTCCGCCATTTTGTTTCCGGCAAAAATGCGGCGGGTGGAGGGTTCTCAGAAGAAAATATTCTCTTTTTATAACTTCTAGAGGGTCAATACACCAAATCATGAATGAAACAAGAAGGTTTAATATTTTCACTCCATTTTAATATGTATATATATATATATATATATATATATATATATATATATATATATACAGGGCGTCCCAAAAAAATGTATACACACTCTAAATACTTATAAAGGCAGTGTTTATTAAAATACATTTCATTTTCAAAGTGTACTAGAATCTACAGACATTATTTAATTGTTTTGTCAACGCCTGTTTTCAAACTGACGTCCGTTCTGGTCCAGGCACTGCTGATAACGCGAAGCAATGGAATCGCAAACATCACGAAACATTTCGTTTGGTATTTGTGTGCATTCTCGTTCAATGGCTGCTCTCAATTCAGCGACTGTTGCAGGTTTTATAGCGTAGACTTTGTCTTTTAAGTATCCCCATAAAAAAAGTCTAGTGGTGTGAGGTCTGGTGAACGCGGAGGGTATTCTACGAAACCCCTTCGTCCAATCCACATCCACATCGTGCCAAGTACCACTCGCAATACTCCACTCTTCGGTCCGGATCATCTTCATTAATAGCATGGACTAATCTTGGAATGTAACTTTTCCATTGACAGCGCTTCAAAATGCGTTGGACAGACGATTCTGAAATTCCTACCTCACGACTCGCTTGCCGCACAGATTTTCTTGGACTTTGGTTATACGTTTCCAGTACTTTTTCTTGCTTTGTGGGGCTTGTCGATGTCCGTGGTCTTCCGGAACGCTTATTGTGGACATTCTGAACAGTTCCATCGGCTTCAAACTTATCTCTAATTCGAGTGATGGTAAGTCGCGTTGGTGGATCTGTTTGAAACTCCCTCCTAAACTGTCTTTGCACTTCAACTGCGTTTTCACACTTCCAGTAGCATTTTAGAATGAA
Organism: Bathynomus jamesi; assembly: GCA_023014485.1. Classification (NCBI taxonomy): domain Eukaryota; kingdom Metazoa; phylum Arthropoda; class Malacostraca; order Isopoda; family Cirolanidae; genus Bathynomus; species Bathynomus jamesi. The sequence continues at coordinate 83,020 of JAJOZX010009613.1, read as the reverse complement.
TTTCCTTTGTTCAAAGCTTAGTCTGACTGCCATTATTAATTCTAATGGGTTTAACTTGGAAAGAAAGAAACATCAATTGAGCTATCAGCTGTTAAAGTGTGTATACATTTTTTTGGGACGCCCTGTATATATATATATATATATATATATATAATATACACTGCGTATCAATTATTAGCCACTTTGCAAATTTTGAAATTTCTGAGAAACCGCGCAATCAAACCTTGTATGATCCTGAATATATATTGCTCATGTGTATCAACGTTGTCTGTGTAAATTTTATGGAGTTATGTTCATAAGTATGGATATGGCAACAATTTAAATAATTTAAGCTGAAATACAGCGTCTCACATTAATAGCCAGGTATAATGAAAACACATTTAAACAACATTAAAGTGTTTTTTAATTGGATATTCAATGTACAAAGAAAGAAATCATCATAAATATGGAAATAATGAACATAATAATATCAAAATGACCTCATAAGGTTGTTAATAATGGATGTACGATCCTCCACTTGAAAGAACTTTCCTGAGGCGCTCATCCATTGAATTCGTCAAGGTGAGGATCTCATCTGATGAAATGGTACGAGCAGCATCCACAACAGCCTCCCAGAGTCCATCCTTACTCGAAAACTGCCGTCCATCTCGATAAACTCGCCTCTTCAGGAGACTCCACAAGTTTTCAATCGAGTTGAGATCGGGGGAACACGCTGGCCACTTCACTAATCGAGAGCCAGAGAAGCCTAATTGCTGCAGATATTCCGTAGTTTTCTTAGCCGAGTGTGAGGGTGCATTGTCCTGCATAAACACCAGCGTTCTCTTGAATGTGACCCTCTGCTTCTTGAACCACGGTAGAAGGTTTTCCTTTAAGAAGGCAACGTAGGCATTGGCAGTCATCTTAACGCCGTCTGGAACTCTCCATGGCCCAACCATCATACCTCCAACAATGCCTGCCCAAAACATGCCACCACCTCCCCCTTGCTGGCGTCTCAAACGATGAGGACGGTTCCCTCCAATTGTTACCCAACCCTTGCTCCATCCATCTGGTCCGTCGAGGGTAGCACGGCATTCGTCAGTGAAAAGGACTTTTGAAAAATCAATTTTCATGTAGTCCTCTGCCCATTTCAGTCGATTCTGCTTATGAACTACCTTCAGAGGAGGCCTTGTAACAGGCTTGACGTGCTTGGCTACCTTCTTCAGGATGCGACATCTGGTAGCTTTCGACACTTTTTCCTCGCCACAACATTTGAAAAGTTCATCACTGGTCAGGCACGGGTTTATCACAGCTTCACGCTTGATACGAGATAAGGTACGTCGAGAAACTGTCCTCGACACACCTTTGTCAGCCCTCGAACGGACAGCACCAGGAGCCTCGATGAATCTCTTCACTGTGCGGTGATATCTTCCCAGGATTTTTGATATTTCCAGGGTTGTCTTCCCCTTTGCCAGCTCAGAGACGATGGTGGACTTCTCATCAGAGGTTAAATCACCTTTGCGACCCATAATCACACACTTATTTGGCACCTGGCTAATAATTTGAGACACCAAGTCGTTGCTAATTCATGCAAATGGCCACCGTTTGTTTACGTTTGCGCAGAACGAAATGATTTTAATACTGTATGCGCAGATAGGTGTTGCCATCATTCAGTGTCGTGACATTCAGTGACTGTCAGTGACCTTGACGAATTCAATGGATGAGTGCAAATGGATGAGTGCAAAGTGGCTAATAATTTGATACGCAGTGTATATATATATATATATATATATACGCATCACTAGTGGAATGCATGGACTTAAGGACGGTTTCTACCACGCTTAAATAATATATATATATATATACACAGGGTGTCCCGTAAGTCTGGAACCATAGGGCAAAATGATAAAAACGGCAATAAAAACGCCGAAGAGACTTTTAGGCACTGTTTGTGAGATGAGCGAAGATGGTAGCGGCTGTCTCATCGTCGGTGGATGTCCTTGGAGGTCCACTGCTTGGTTTATCTCCTATGTATCCCGTTTCCCTGAACTTTGCTACAAGTTTGCCGACACAGCTGTGTGTTATCGGCGCGCTGTCCGGACGCAATCTGTTAAATTCCTCAGCGACCTCCCTCTGACTCCGATTTCCTACGAGCAGAATTACTTGAATGCGTTCTTCCTTACTCAGACATCATGGGCACTTGCATAAACGGAAAAACATGAATTACTTATTTTACCCTATGGTTCCAGACTTATGGGACACCATGTGTATATATATATATATATATATATATTAGTGGTGGACCGGATATCTGCATCCGCATCATTTTTAACATCCGCATCTGCACTTCTGACTGCGGATGTTATGCGGATATTACCTTTAATAAATTATGCAATTTACAATTAAATTAGCTTATAAGGCCCAGTCATGCACATTTCACGTAAAGTATTAATTAGTAATGAACGAACAAATATATAAACCTCAAAATATAAATACTTGGTAACACAGAAAATTGAATGAAACTTGTTTCATTGAATTTTTTGTGGCTGAAACTCTTGAGAAAGTTATTATTTTTATCATAATGAAAACATTAATTCTTATGCATTGCCTACCATAGTAGTAATATCATGAAATTTGAAAGAATTATATCATATATTCATAATTCTATATTATATTTCACGTAAAGTATTAATTAGTAATGAACGAACAAATATATAAACCTCAAAATATAAATACTTGGTAACACAGAAAATTGAATGAAACTTGTTTCATTGAATTTTTTGTGGCTGAAACTCTTGAGAAAGTTATTATTTTTATCATAATGAAAACATTAATTCTTATGCATTGCCTACCATAGTAGTAATATCATGAAATTTGAAAGAATTATATCATATATTCATAATTCTATATTATATTAATAGATTAGCTAAATATCCGCATCCGCGGATATTGAAATTAAAGATCCACATCCGCGGATGTTGAAAAACTGACATCCGGTCCACCACTAAATTTTATATATATATATATACACACAGGGTGATTCAGCAAAGAGTACATTAAATTGGAGGATGAAATCCTTGGATAATTCTAAACCACAATGTCTCTATGGTAAAATTTCAGGTTCTGCATAGTTTCCCTCTTACAATACATTTAAGATGTTGTATTAATGAGAGTGAATATGAAGTGAAACTCCCGTAAGTTTTTGTAATAATTTATTCACAGATCTCTACAGTTTGACCCCTCTTTGTTACAACCAAAAGGAAATGTTCAAAGTTGCCCCCTTCTGCCTCAATGCAGGCCTGTACACGTCGTACCATTGAATGTCTGACGCGTTCCAGAATGCCTGGACTATGTCTTAATTTGCTCACACCTGTCACGAACACGTGGCCATAATTCCTCTCTTATTTGACCCCCTTGGGGAGGAGGAGGGGAGGTAATGTGGACTGGCTGGTGTGCGCCCCAGTCTCATCGTTGCCGCAGGAGAGGGCGGACCCATATCACCATCCACTGTGTGGGAGGATACGTCGTATTACAGGTTTTTACTAATTTGATTGCCAAATTTGTAGATCATACAATTATTCCTGAATTGGCTATTGTTTACATGTTATGCCAATCTGTATTGAAGTGATAAAGTAATGTTGTGGTATTTCCTAACATCGTAACTGCACCTCGTAATTGTATCTATCACTATCTGTTATCTTACTTCTGTAGGTCACGGTCAGGTGCCGTATCAGAGTGCACTACAACATGGAGCAATACACAGATGGTGAATATGCTGATATGTATCTTGTGTTAGGGGCAGCAGGTGGAAATGCTGCACAGGCTGTACGACTGTATGAAGAACGGTATCCAAACCGAAGGCTGCCAAACCCCCGAACATTCATCGTTGTTGATCGGAGGCTGAGGGAAAGGGGATCTTTCCGTCGATTTACAGCAGATATTGGAGGACATAACCGACACAGGGACGCCACAGACAAGCAAATTCTGAACCTAGTAGAAGATGATCCATCTACTAGTACACGAACAGTTGGAGCTGTTGTGCATGTGCCACAGTCAGCCGTTTGGAGGTGCCTGCATACAAACCTCCTGTACTCATATCATCATCAGAAGGTCCAAGGGCTGGATCCTGACGACTATCCACGACGGATCGAATTCTGTCAGTGGTTTTTATGACACCATGCTGTTGATCCTCGATTCACTAGTAATGTTTTATTCACAGATGAGGCAACATTCGCAAGAGATGGTACTTTCAACACTCACAACATGCATACATGGGCGGACGATAACCCTCACTCAACAGTACGTAGAGCACACCAGGTGAGGTTTTCAATAAATGTATGGGCTGGCATTATTGGAGATAACATTATCGGCCCTTATCTGCTACCACAGTGGCTGACCGGAGACGTCTACATGCATTTCCTCGAGGAGATACTGCCAGTGCTACTTGAAGATGTGCCACTGCAAGTACGACGTCGCATGTGGTTCATCCATGATGGTGCACCTGCCCATTTTGCCCGAGCATCAAGGGAATATCTGAATACTGTTTATCCCAACGGGTGGATAGGGCGTGGTGGCCCCGTTCCCTGGCCACCCTGCTCCCCAGATCTTAACCTTTTGGATTTCTACCTGTGGGGCCATTTAAAGACGCTAGTGTATGATACAGAGGTTCAAACACGAGAGGAATTATGACCACGTGTTCGTGACAGGTGCGAACAAATTAAACATAGTCCAGGCATTCTGGAACGCGTCAGACATTCAATGGTACGACGTGTACAGGCCTGCATTGAGGCAGAAGGGGGCAACATTGAACATTTCCTTTAGGTTGTAACAAAGAGGGGGTCACACTGTAGAGATCTGTGAATAAATGAGTACAAAAACCTACGGGGGTTTCACTTCATATTCACTCTCATTAATACAACATCTTAAATGTATTGTAACATGGAAACTATGCAGAACCTGACATTTTACCATAGAGACATTGTGGTTTAGAATTATCCAAGGATTTCATCCTCCAACTTAATGTACTCTTTGCTGAATCACCCTGTATATACATAAAATAATGTAGTTAGTACAGAAGATTTCTACATATATCAAAATACACGTTTAATATACAGGGTGGCGAAAAAGTCAGGAACCATAGGCACATTTTATTAAATTGTAATAAATGTTCGAATTGGTGGCCTTCCACTTGGAGACACTTTCTGACACGTTAAATGCATGATGTTTGAACATTCCTTAACACATTGGTACTGATTTTGGCACACTCATATGTGATTTTATCCTTTAGAGAACGTATGGTTATTGGTCGATCAGCACAGACTACCGACTTGAGATGACCTCACAAGTAAAAGTCAAGAAATGTGAGATCTGGAGACCTAGGTGGCCATTCGACGGGCCCTCGCCGTCCGATCCACTTGCTTGGGAATGTTTCATCTAAAGAGCTCCGGACGATGGTTGCGAAATGTGGTGTTGCACCATCCTGCTGAAACAACATCTCCGCCCGTTCTGCCATTGGAATGTCGTCCAGTAGTATGGGCATTAGAAATATTTGCAGCATATGAAAATATGTTTCACCTGTTACATTGCCGTCGAAAAAATACGGACCAATTAACCGATCCCCCGAGAGAGCAGCCCACACCATAATTCGTGGATCGAATTGCACATGTCCTTTCTCCATCCAGTGGGGGTTCTCATTGGCCCAATAGCGTGCATTATGCCTACTGACACGACCGCTGAGGTGAAATATCGTTTCGTCGCTAAACATGATCCTTCGTTGAAGCTGTCGATGTTGTAGAAACCACTGGCAGAACTCTACACGATGGTCTGTGTCGTCACCGTGCAGTTCCTGAACGAGTTGAATTTTGTAGGGATGGAAACGATTTGTTGTAAGAATTCGTTGAATGGATCTTCTGGAGACACCCATTTCCTGGGATAACTTTCTTAAGGACTTACGTGGGCTGTTTCCGAGGTGATTGAGTATCGTTAGTGATGTTGCTGCATCGACTGAACTTTTTGGCCGGCCACTATGCGGCCGATCATGAACACCCCGTTTCTTTGAAGCGAGTGAACAGTTTTCCAACTGATACCTGAACAACTGGTGGCCTCTCAGGGTGTTTGTCATTAAAAGCAATAGCAACTGATCGGTGTGTGTTACCACGCCTTGCACACATTAAAACTATCTCCACCCGTTCATCTATTATCAATTTCTGCCATAGGTTCAACAACAAATCTGAAAAGAACAAAACACATATTAAAACACAAATTATTAAAATGTGCCTTTGGTTCCTGACTTCTGCGCCACCCTGTATACACGTCAAAAATGGAAACACATGCTTTAAGTTCTACCATGCTTAAATAAAATAGTAAACTCGCACGTGATCGAGTCCACATTGCTCTGTACTACACAATAAATGCGATTTAACATTAATTAGCCACTCAAAGTATGCGGGTATCTATATTCAATATAAAGGGCTTTCAACTCTTTTAACACTATTTTTGTACCCGCTTTACAATTGGGGGAGAAACTATCACCCTCTTTAAACCGGATAGAATACAGTCAAAAGCACGCACAAAGACGACATCGTTTGCTACAACATCATCATTAAATTTAAGTTTATAAACACTCCTTTACAAACGGTTGTTTATTCTTTCACCGCTGACCTTTTCAACTGCAAATCAATTTCTTCTTCACAACTCATATCGGCAATTGAAGTATGTTTCTAAATCGTGCCGACAACTGTGTCTTATATAAAGAAATAGTTCTTCAGGGTGGACAGTGAAGGTGAGTTCAGCCCTGTACCGTTCTAGCCCTTTGTACTAAAGTTCATGATATTTTGAGGAATCTGCACCTTCTAAATACGCAGCCAGTTCCAAACCATTCTCGCCTTGTTTTGCCCTACACTTGGTAAAATCATCGAGCAGTATGGTGTACGCGTATTCGAGCACAGTGTCAAAATAACGCATATCAGCAGCACGGACGTTTAATATAGGTTCCAGTTTACGGAACCCGACGGCTTCAAACATTCTGTGGAGAATGAAACGGCTTCTTATGGGGATAAGGGTGTTATTGGCAGCAGCATTCTTCCACATCAACCGTATATCAACGCAGGGATATTTTGTATCACGATTTATGGATAGCGTACAAATAATGGCGTATGAGTGTGCATCGATAATCTGCTCTCTTTTTGAACCGACACCTGCAAGTATTTTGTAACTGTCCTTGCCCGACTTCTCAACCAACACGAAGATTCTATCCATCTCTTCAACATTTAAATAAATAACATTGCGCCTACCGGATTTTGAATGGCTACATTTCGTTTCAAGTACATAATTATCAGCACTAGTATTACGCCTGAATACACACACAGACTTCAGCACGGACACGTCGTATACTGCGTTGAGGATGCTGATCAATGGAAGCTCCACCTTTTATTAATTTTTTACTGATCTGATCCTGCGAGGTGAGAACGTCCAGACGTGTCAAGCTCTGAGGCGACTATGAGCAGCAGGCGCGTTGTTTTTGGACTCGGACGGACCGTGCGGGTGGTTGGGGAGGGGCGGGGCAGGTGGGTATGAGTCACACGGGGGTTGCGTCGATTCCAGGTGTTAGTGATTCGCGTACGAGATTGTACCAACATGAAAGATTCGCTGCACGAATCATCCGAATACTTGTATCCCATTATACTGGGTAGGTGTTTAGAGAATTTTTCCATCTGCGATACATGAAGTAATATCGGTTTTAATGTTTTATCACACCCACTCCCCGGAATGCGTACCATACATCTACGTTCAGGGGTATTCACCATTGTACTTTCTCGAACTATGCACATTTTATTCACACTCCGGCGATCTATTTGAGAGAAACGTGTCCGTATTTGTCCTTTTTGCTGGACAAACTATACTCGTCCCTAAACTCTACTAAAATCTCGCACAAGCCTTTAGCTACAACTTCACTGCACACCTCATCATAATATACATAGATGTAGTGGTAGAAGTATGTCAGATTGTCCATAATCACAAGATTTACATTCACAGCTCCAGTGTACGCGTGCTCGGTGTGATGTAACATGGCGTAATATCTTCTGTCATACCAACCATCAACAAGGTTCACAACCCAGATCCTTTGCTTCTCTTATGCAAGCTTGGCTTCTTTCACTTCGCGATATATAAACGCTCTAGTGCAGTTTAATCCTGCAGCATAATCCATTACATCGTTTGGAAAGCGAAATCCCGCAGTACTCTCGCCGGAATAACCATAGAGTATTTGGACGTCATGCTCTTCATGCTTCGCACGATTTAATGTTGTCTTAAAGGAATCGAAGGAGGGATGACTAAAAATTCTTTGGGTGTTCACCACATCTGTAGACTTTAGTGAGTACCACTTCAGGAATGTAAAGCATGCAATATCATTTGAAGCCATCGCTCTTTTTTCTACGCGAAAAATCTTTAACAGTTAAAAAGATACGTCTGAGAGCCAGTGCATGCTGAGGTCACCTGAGTAGCAGGAAGGAGATATGCCCCGATTAGTAGCACGAGTCACGTGACTCATTTTATTGGGCAACAATATGCATTGTGTTGGGATTATATTTTTTAACACACACACACACACACACACACACACACACACAAAAGTGAAAATGAAACGCGAACTGAAACGTGATTAATTTCGAATAGAAAAATAAATAAAATGTAAAACATCGTAAACAAGTAAATTGTCTCTAATTCATAATATATATATGTAACAAATATTCATGCAACATAACTGAGACAAATGCATGTAATAATTAGAAAACTAAATAAACTATAAAACTTCAACATGACAGCAATGATCACGCCTCGCGGTATCCAAAGGGAACAGTATCGTAGGTGCCAGGCACCTGGTAGCGTTTCCTGTATGTGTTACGACACACTTTCGTGCCCTTAAGTTCCTTTACGCGCCTCAGCTTCTGTGCCCGAAAATTGTGAGTCCCTACAGTCGGTTGGGGTGGTTGGTCACTCTCATCTTCTAAGCTCACTAGCCCCTTCAGCGAATCAAAGTTGACGATCCGACAGTTCGCCTAGTTAAGCGTGATGCCTTTCGCCTTCACGATATAGCTCATTTCCTCCTCCACCCTCACCCGTACCCCGCAAGTTTTTGGACCTGTTGAGACAAAAGAATCAGCGTAGGCGCTATTTCCATACTCATCCTTCATCTCGTCAGTCAACTCTCCGAGGAATTCCCCAAGAGGTGGCATGTTTTCACCTTCCCTCTCCGTGAATATCACTATCTGTATCTGCGGACAGATAGTAGTAGAGAATAGAGTAGACTCCAAGGTTTGATGAGGGCGTATGCTGTAGTGAAACTGGCTACAGGTATGTTTGTAACACGTGATGTATCTGTAGTAAGGTAGGTTGATTTTGGAACTGTGAGCTTGGACTAGTCTAGATAGAAAGGTATTAATGTATAAAAAACGTTGCACCAACTCATATTTGTGAAAATGATTGTATTTTTTGAGGATTGTTAATTATTTTTAAGCTGTAAAATTGCCGAATTTTACGCGTAAAATCGCGCGCGCGGCATTCGCGCAATGTAAACAAACAAAATATCGGGCCTTATTTCATTAAAATAATCAATTAAAATTCGGCTTTTTTAACAAAACGATGCTTGAAACTTATTATAAATGCATTATAGATGTTTATTAGTGTATTATTTTGTTTTTTTTAATGATATTTACCTATAAAATTTGTATTAAATTAAGTTATTTTATGATGCGTTCATTTAATTGTGTTTATTTTCAGATATTTCATAAAAATGGGTAAAAAAAGGAAGTCTGCAGTGTTAACTCGAAATGATAGTACCAAAAAATTCAGTGGCCAGCCTTCCCCTTTGGATAAAACAGAGCCTCCTACCCTCCGCCAAGTTATTCAGTACAGTTATTTCCTCTAAAACAGCCACCCGGACTTGAAAGACTATGATATTGCTAAAATGATAGCAAAGGATGTGATTGAGATCTGGCAGGCAGTGAACCCGCGGCTGCCCCTCTATGAGGAATATTATGTAGTGAAATTGGTGGATAAAGTGTGCTTCAAGAAAGCAAAAGAGATAAACAGGAAATCTCTTTCTACAGTCCAGGAGTAGAATCTGGAGGAAAAGCTGGATAAACTTTTTGACATTTCTGCTTGCACCTGTAAGTTACCTGATCGTCCCTGTGATGACAATGCTGTGAAGTGCAAGAAAGAAAATTGTCAAACACAGCACATAATCTGCACTTGTCCTCCTACTAAGAAGGTAATGCTATTATTTTTTTAACTTTTAACTGACCTAACTTAGTGCGATTGAGCGGAAATTGCACACCATTGGCTGTTTACTCCATCAGAATGAGCTTCCTTTCAGAGCTGTTTTCAAGCATCTTGATGGCAGTACCAAAAGTCCCACTGCTTTCACTGGTCCGCTGGGAAAACTGTGAAATTGACTACCAAGATCTGCCACAAGTGGAATTCACCAAACTCTGAGGAGACACTGAATGATCTCAGTAGCGACCAGAGGCTTCTTTTGGAGTATGTGCTTGGAATTTCCAGGGGCAAAGTCAACCCAAGATTTGCTGCCTGGAAAATTGGACCATTAAACCATGCAAGATGGTTGACTTTGGCAATTAGATTGATGTGTCTGTGGACCAGAGGTGCTTACCCTCCAGAACTATAGGGTAAGCTTTACCAGGCCATCAAGTTCATTGTGGAAGTGTATGCAGTCAGTTGGTTTGAGATCAAAAGGGACATCAAGTTCCACAATCAGCAGCTGTACATCTTCAACATGATCCAGAGGATCAAGCAGCAGTCTGAAGAAATCCAGGGTGTTGCTTTCAAGAACCTGAAGTACAATGCTTTTGCCTTGCTGCCCGAGAATGTGCTGTACTCCATGATGAAGTCTGATGACTTGGAAGTGAGAGAAGCTGCTCTCAAGAAAATTCTATCCATCAGGTAAGCATTTATTAATTTAAAAAAATTTGAAAAAAAAAATTTGATTATGGGGATTTATTTAATAAAAAAAAGGCCCGAGTTCTATAAATCCCCAAAATCGAATTTTTTTTCACATTTTCTTATCCCAATTCCACCCTCTCCCCTCTGATAATGGAAATAATCTTACCTTCTTTCTGAAAAAAATTCGATTATGGGGATTTATAGAACTCGGGTTTTTTTTTTTTAAATTTAAGTTAAATTAAATCAGCAATTCTGAGACTAATAGGGATTAATTCTTAAACTGGAATAAAAAATAAATTAATTATTATTCTTTCAGAAGTGGGAAGCCAGCCAAGAAGAGGCTGAAGAAGATCACAGCCATCAACATTGAAGCTACCCACTGGTCAGAACTAATCAACCTTTCTCAAAGTGGCATCTGTGAACCTGCTCTCACAAAAGACTTTTCTGACCAGGAGCTTCAAGAAGCATTGCTGAATGGCACCAAGCTGGAGCTGCCTGATCTGCCTTCACATTTTCAGAATGTTGAAAGGGCCGTGAAGCTGACATCTGAAGCTTCCCATACTGTTTATGGACTCGAATCAAGGCACAAACACATTCTGGCCAAAGCCCAAAGCCGCCAGATGAGGCCTTCCTTTGCTTCTAAGGGCTCTTACAGTGAAAATTATGATGATCTTGGGATCTAAATGTGTCTATTTGACTCTGTACATGTTTTTTTTACTTTTTTTCAATAAAATTGTAACTTTTTTCAGGATTCTTTAGGAAAATAGCATGATTTTTTCGGCCGAAAATTGCGAAAATGCTGTATTTTTGGGTACGATTTTTTGACGATTTTTGAAACGGTGTCCTCAAAAAACGTTTAAAGCTAGGGATCTGAAATATTTTGTCAGTTATTATTATATTAAGCCCTGACTATCTCGACTAGTCCAAAGTCGATATCTAAAAAAATGCGGAAAATCAACCTACCTTAATCTGTAGCAAATTCGGTCCTGTTATACTTTATTATGTATATATTACTCACATTCACGATCTCCATGACCTCTTTATCGGGAGCGTTGGCATAATCCCATACCTCGTTATAACTTTGGGCTAGGTGGACGTTCCCCTTGTCTGTATTCTGAGCAAATTTCCCCCAAAGACTATTTACGCACAACCTTGCACTGAAGCGCTTGCCCGGGTTCTTCGCAATTTGGTCCCGTTCAAGCTGTGTCCCTTCACGATCATGGTTGAATATACGCCGATTTTTCATTTTCGGTCTCGACTCCTCGAGGGTACCCTGATGCTTCTACCTTGAAAGATTGGCTGCCACGAAATCAACCTGGTTTACTGTATATATACTTATAAACAGGTGGCCTGAATAAGAAATCACTTGTAAAGAAAAGCATGATATTGAATGCAAGTGACACTGAATGCAAGTGCAGTATTTTTCAAAGTGATATGTTATGCAAGTGGTGAGGTTTGAAGGTGTATGTGTTTGCAAGTGCGTGGAGTGACAAGTGCTACACGCACATATGTGTATATATATATATATGTATATATGTGCATATATATGTATATATGTCTATATATATGTGTATATATATATATATGTATGTGTATATGTATGTATGTATATATATATATATATATATATATATATGTGTGTGTGTGTATATATATATATATATAATATATATATATATATGTGTGTGTGTGTGTATATATATATATATATATGTATATATATATATATATATATATATATGTGTGTGTGTGTATATATGTTATAATGTTATGTTATAATGTTTCAAACCAATAAAGACCCTAGGATCCACTCATGGCTGGTCTACCTAACTGTGTTTGTAATTGTGTATTGTGCATGATCTCCGTGGTGGCAGAGGGAACCTACAATTTAACGTGTGTTCCGAACCACAAAGCCTTAATTTTACTACCTTAAACTATACACAATCTATCAACATATGCGTTTAATCGATTTTTAAACATGTTTATAGGCGTGCTACTAATTACTTCTACCGGCAAACTATTCCACCTATTTACTAATCTATACGTAAAAAAGTTTTTCGCAACTGCTGTCTCGACCCTTCTACTTGTCAACTTACAGCCGATACTTCTAGTCCTATTATATTAAGATAATTCGAAAAAGCTATCTCTATCTACGTTATCGAACCCATTCATAATTTTGAAAAACCTGGATTAGATCACCCCTTAGCCTCCTCGTCTCGAGTGTAGTCAATTTTAACTCATTAAGCCTATCCTCGTACGACTTCGACCTAAGCGACGGAATCATCTTAGTCGCTCGTCTTTGAACTCTTTCAAGTTTGTCTATATCTTTGCGCATATGCGGATTCCAAAATTGGATCGCGTACTCCAAATGGGGTCTAACTAATGATTTATAAAGAAGAACTATAATATAGCGCGATTTGTACTCAAAATTCCGAGCTATAAAACCTAACACTTTGTTTGCTTTATTGACCGCTGCTGTACTTTGCTTCGCTACTTTTAAATCACCATTGACTATAACTCCTAAATCTTTTTCCTGCTCTACGCTTGTTAACTCCTTCCGTGACATAATATACGCAAAATTACTGTTACGCGAACCTATATGCAAAATTTTGCACTTATCGACGTTAAATCTCACTTGCCATGCGACTGACCAATTCTGGATTTTACCTCTATTCTATGAGCCTTAGTTTTTTCAATGAGTCTTTTGTGCGGTACGGTTTCAAACGCTTTTTGAAAATCTAAATACAATACATCAACCACCCGATGACTACCGTAGACGTCAACCACGCTTTGAAAAAATTCTAAAAGATTAGTTAAGCAAGATTTGTTTCGCCTGAAACCGTGCTGCGTATTTCTAAGTTATGCAATTCTAATTGTTCGACTATACGATCCCAAATTATTGATTCCAGTAGCTTACCTACAACAGACGTTACACTGATTGGCCTATAATTTCCCGCCGCACCTTTATTGCCTTTCTTAAAGATAGGTACGCAACCTTCAGAAATAGACGCATTAAAAATCTTTGTTAGCGGCACAATAATGATATCATTTAATTCTTTAAGTTGTATGGGATATATGGAATCCGGCACCGGGGATTTACGCATTTTCATTTTATCAATATAGCGCATTATCTCCACTTCACTAACCACAATATTATCCAAAATATTACCATTATCAAAAGGAATTATGTCTATCACCGTATGGATATTCGTTACATCTTCTATAGTAAAAACTCACGTAAAAAATTCGTTTAGCCAGGAGACATTTCCTTGTTTTCAGAAACTAGATCTCCGTTAACATTTTTCAACGGCCCCAAGACACTTTTTACTGGATTTCTATTGTTGACATATATATATATATATGTGAAAATTATTTCACAAAAGTAACACGTGAAAAATATTTATGATGAATAAAACCACGAAGGAAAGGAAACAGAATGGTGTTCAAGCGCTTTCGTCTAATGACATCCTCAGGAACACTGAAGTACATAAAGAGTTACAGCCTATATATAGGTTAGAGAAAAAAAAAATATATATATACACAATAAACGGAGAAACAAAATTAAAGGATTGTGGGAGGGGCACACAAATTTATAAGGAAAAACTATCGATTTTTAGCACAAGATTAAATGAATTGTTTCCAACCAAAAACAACAGGATCGAGTTGAAAAAGACCTTTGCTTAGGTTGAAGTTATTTGTGAGTTGGATAATGGCAGACTCAAGAATATTTCTATTAACAATGTTGCTAGAGTGAAATAAAACTGAAGCATTATTCCAATCAATACAGTGGGATAACTCTGACAAATGGACAAGAAGGGCACTGGACAACTGTCCTGTTCTAACGGAATATTGATGCTGTTTTATACGTGTGTGCAAATCCTTTCCCGTCTGACCTATGTAAAAGGAATCACATTGTTTACAACCAATTTTATAGATAATGCCTGAATTATTGGTAGGGCTATTTTTTACTATAATATTTTTCACAATATTGTTATATGAAAATACTACATTAATATCCAAAAGTTTAAGTACATTACCAATGCCTAAAAAGCCCGGGAAAAATGGAAGTACTAAAATATTTTTTGACAAAGTACGACTGTTATTATTGACACGATAGAAAGTTCGTTTTGCCTTGTTGAGACAAGATTCCATAAACGCAGATGGATAACACAGATCACTTCCAGTACCGTTGATTTTTTCTAATTCGGCAACGATGTATTCCGGACTGCGATCCTAAGGGCGCGGAGAAATATTGAAGAAAAAATGGCCTTCTTAGTGGGGGTGTCATATCCCGAGCACCATTCTGTTTCCTTTCCTTCGTGGTTTTATTCTTCATAAATATTTTTCACGTGTTACTTTCGTGAAATAATTTTCATATAATGAACACCACGCGTTCCTTCGGCTTGCTGTTCCCTCTCTTGTCTCCGTGTGTGTCCGTGTTTTCTTCTACATTAATGAAGGGGCATGCAATTCGTATCCGACGAAAGTTTCTTACTAATTGTCTAGAGGAGCAAGTTCTTCCCAAATCCCTGCTTCCGATTCGCCTCAGACAAATTGACGACCATCCGTTCAACAACTTCTGCAGATTAATTTTAAAGAAACATATTGAAGTCACCAGACAAAATGAGTGGTCCGCCTTCAAAAATTTAAACATCGCCAAACATAATTTTGCAACCGTTATTCCCCAACAGTGGATCCAACCTTTTTTTGATGAAATTTACAACGAGTTGCGTCGGATAACTTCTTCACTTCGTAACATTTTGGATCGAAAAATTAAAAGTCTCATTCGAAATAGTCAGTGGAGTAAAAAAGCAAGCTCAAAGTGTGTTTTGAACCTTTCTTCGAAAAACATCAGTGACGATGCAAAAAGTGCCCTTGGATATGGTATGTCCTTTTTTATTGTTAAAAAACCTTCGGCTTTACAAATTTGTTACAGTCTCGCTTGTTTTGAAAAACAGTGTAATCTCCCTCGTATTTCTTTAACATAGTTAAAGGCCTTGTTGAAAGTGCGGCGAATAGTAATTACGAAGATAACTTTCCTAAACGTTTTCGCAATAGCCTCTCACAATTAAAAAAAGATGGGGAGCTCCATATTACTAAAGCACACAAGGCTAACACCATAGTTATTATGGACAAAGTGGACTACATCAGAAAGATGAACGAGCTTCTCCAGGACCCCGCCACATACAGCAAACTTAGGAAGAACCCGCAGGATGACGTCATCAAATCATTTAATAGTGGCTTGAAACGCATTCTCAAAGATCATAAGGACTTAATTCCGCTTTTCATGTCCACTTCACCTTCTCTGCCCTACCTTTACGGTCTTATTAAAACCCACAAACCTGGCAACCCTATGCGCCCTATTATTAGTTCGGTGGGCTGTATAACTTATAAACTCTCCAAATGGCTTGTCAAAGTCTTGTCCCCCATTCTCGGAACTATCTCTGATTCACATGTAAAAAATTCCATGGATCTTACTGAAAAATTGAATAATGCACGTACCGAAACTAACGATAGATTGATCAGTTTTGACGTTTGTTCATTGTTTACAAAAGTGCCGATTGACGATATGCTTGACTTTCTCTCCCAAGAATTATATAAGTATGACCTGCCACTACCTTCACACATTGTTTTGGAACTTATTAAGCTTTGCATCAAAGACTGTAAATTCACTTTCAATAACGAGTATTATCAACAAGTTTATGGGATGGCCATGGGCAACCCCTTGTCGCCCCTCCTTTCCAATATTTATATGGAGTTTTTCGAAATTACTTATATTCCGAGAATCCTGGGGGTTGGCATCCCTTGGTTGCGGTACGTCGACGATATTTTGTGTATCTGGCCCATGAATCGTGACCTGGATAACTTCCTCCTTCAGTTAAATGATCAAGTCCCCTCTATTAAGTTTACTTTAGAAGTGGAACAAGACAACTCTATCCCATTTTTGGATGTGCGTGTACAGAGGGAAAGCCCAGGTTTTAAGTTTAGTATCTATCGGAGAAAAACAAACAATTTGTCCTACGTACACTTCTACTCGGGACATGACAGCCCCACTAAGAAGGCCATTTTTTCTTCAATGTTTCTCCGCGCCCTTAGGATCGCCAGTCCGGAATACATCGATGCCAAATTATAAAAAATCAACGGTATTGGAAGTGATCTGTGTTATCCATCTGCGTTTATGGAATCTTGTCTCAACAAGGCAAAACGAACTTTCTATCGTGTCAATAATAACACTCGTACTTTGTCAAAAAATATTTTAGTACTTCCATTTTTCCCGGGCTTTTTAGGCATTGCTAATGTACTTAAACTTTTGGATATTAATGTAGTATTTTCATATAACAATATTGTGAAAAATATCAGAGTAAAAAATAGCCCTACCAATAATTCAGGCATTATCTATAAAATTGGTTGTAAACAATGTGATTCCTTTTACATAGGTCAGACGGGAAAGGATTTGCACACACGTATAAAACAGCATCAATATTCCGTTAGAACAGGACAGTTGTCCAGTGCCCTTTTTGTCCATTTGTCAGAGTTATCCCACTGTATTGATTGGAATAATGCTTTAGTTTTATTTCACTCTAGCAACATTGTTAATAGAAATATTCTTGAGTCTGCCATTATCCAACTCACAAATAACTTCAACATAAGCAAAGGTCTTTTTCAACTCGATCCTGTTGTTTTGAATTCCTTCAGAACAGATTTAGATAAGAAGGGTAGAACGCTAAATCTTTGGTAAACTTGTATGCTACTCAAATAACTTGTATTTTTTATTTATTTATTTTTATATACATCGAACCTAAACAAGAAGGGCAAAGTGCTAAAACCCGGGCAGATTTCCAGTATAAATTTGTATTTTTTTTTTTATCTATAACATTGGTTGGAAACAATTCATTTAATCTTGTGCTAAAAATCGATAATTTTTCAATTTTTATATACAAAAAGAGCAGAGTGCTAAAACCCGGGCAGATTTCCAGTATAAATTTGTATTTTTTTTTTTTTATCTATAACATTGGTTGGAAACAATTCATTTAATCTTGTGCTAAAAATCGATAGTTTTCCGTATAAATTTGTGTGCCCCTCCCACA
>JAJOZX010009613.1:47500-60000 GCA_023014485.1 Bathynomus jamesi | reverse complement strand
GATCCATGGAATTTTTTACATGTGAATCAGAGATAGTTCCGAGAATGGGGGACAAGACTTTGACAAGCCATTTGGAGAGTTTATAAGTAATAGAGCCCACCGAGCTAATAATAGGGCGCATAGGGTTGCCAGGTTTTTGTGGGTTTTAATAAGACCGTAAAGGTAGGGCAAAGAAGGTGAAGTGGACATGAAAAGCGGAATTAAGTCCTTATGATCTTTGAGAATGCGTTTCAAGCCACTATTAAATGATTTGATGACGTCATCCTGCGGGTACTTCGTAAGTTTGCTGTATGTGGCGGGGTCCTTCAGAAGCTCGTTCATCTTTCCGATTACTTATAAACTCTCCAAATGGCTTGTCAAAGTCTTGTCCCCCATTCTCGGAACTATCTTTGATTCACATGTAAAAAATTCCATGGATCTTACTGAAAAATTGAATAATGCACGTACTGAAACTAACGATAGATTGATCAGTTTTGACGTTTGTTCATTGTTTACAAAAGTGCCGATTGATGATATGCTTGACTTTCTCTCCCAAGAATTACATAAGTATGACCTGCCACTACCTTCACACATTGCTTTGGAACTTATTAAGCTTTGCATCAAAGACTGTAAATTCACTTTCAATAACGAGTATTATCAACAAGTGTTTGGGATGGCCATGGGCAACCCCTTATCGCCTCTCCTCTCCAATATTTATATGGAGTTTTTCGAAATTACTTACATTCCGAGAATCCTGGGGTTGGCATCCCTTGGTTGCGGTACGTCGACGATATTTTGTGTATCTGGCCCATGAATCGTGACCTGGATAACTTCCTCCTTCAGTTAAATGATCAAGTCCCCTCCATTAAGTTTACTTTAGAAGTGGAACAAGACAATTCAATCCCATTTTTGGATGTGCGTGTACATAGGGAAAGCCCAGGTTTTAAGTTTAGTATCTATCGGAAAACAACAAACAATTTGTCCTATGTACACTTTTACTCGGGACATGACACCCCCACTAAGAAGGCCATTTTTTCATCAATGTTTCTCCGCGCCCTTAGGATCGCCAGTCCGGAATACATCGATGCCGAATTGGAAAACATCAACGGTATTGGAAGTGATCTGTGTTATCCATCTGCGTTTATGGAATCTTGTCTCAACAAGGCAAAACGAACTTTCTATCGTGTCAATAATAACACTCGTACTTTGTGAAAAATATTTTAGTACTTCCATTTTTCCCGGGCTTTTTAGGCATTGCTAATGTACTTAAATTTTTGGATATTAATGTAGTATTTTTATATAACAATATTGTGAAAAATATCATAGTAAAAATAGCCCTACCAATAATTCAGGCATTATCTAAAATTGGGTGTAAACAATGTGATTCCTTTTACATAGGTCAGACGGGAAAGGATTTGCACACACGTATAAAACAACATCAATATTCCGTTAGAACAGGACAGTTGTCCAGTGCCCTTTTTGTCCATTTGTCAGAGTTATCCCACTGTATTGATTGGAATAATGCTTCAGTGTTATTTCACTCTAGCAACATTGTTAACAGAAATATTCTTGAGTCTGCCATTATCCAACTTTCAAATAACTTCAACATAAGCAAAGGTCTTTTTCAACTCGATCCTGTTGTTTTGAATTCCTTCAAAACAGATTTAGATAAAAAGGGTAGGACGCTAAATCTTTGGTAAACTTGTATGCCACTTTATTAACTTTTAATCTTCATTTTATTTTTATATATATCGAAACTTGACTATAAAAGGCAAAGTGTTAAAACCCGGGCAGATTTCCAGTATAAATTTGTATTTTTATAATTCATTTGATCTTGTGCTAAAAATCGATATTTTTCCTTACAAATCTGTATGCCTCTTTGTTAATTTTTACTTCTCCGTTTATTGCATATATATATATATATAATATATATTATATATATATATATATATATTGTGTGTGTGTGTGTAGATATGTATGTATATATATATATATATATATATATATATATATGTTTGTGTGTATGTATGTTATTTATTTCTTTATTTCTTATTTATTTATTTTTTTTCTGTAACCTCTATATAGGCCGTAACCTTTTATGTACTTCAGTGTTCCTGAGGATGTCATTAGACGAAAGCGCTTGAGCACCTTTTTGTGTTTCCTTTCCTTCGTGGTTTTATTCATCATAAATATTTTTCACGTGTTTACTTTCGTGAAATAATTTTCACATATATATATATATGTGTGTATATATATATGTATATTTATAATATATGTATATGTGTCTATATATGTATATATATGTATATGTGTATATATATGTATATATGTATATGTGTGTATATATATGTATATATATGTATGTGTGTATATATATATATATAAGTATATATATGTATGTGTGTATTTATATATATGTATATATATATACAGGGTCTGTCAAAAAAAACTAAGCCAATTTGAAATCTCTATAAAATGCACAATTTGATAGAGATTTCAAATATTTTTTTACACTAAATAAATAAAAGGCTCATAAATAATCTGTGATAATTTTATAACTTTATTTTAAATATTTTAGGAGTTATGCGGTTATTTCTACTGATTGCGAAAATTTCAGTTTTTCTCATTTAATATCTCCTTTTTTCTCTTTTTCAGAATTTGTTTAGTTTTAAGTTTTTCGTGAATACCTCTAAATATGCCATTCTCACATGAAGATAAAATAATTATAAGGCATTATAGAGTTGAAAAAGTTTATAGTGCAAGGAAATTACTTTCTGAATTCGATTATAAAGGATGGACTAGATCAGGTTTAGATTACTTATTGAGAACTATCGATGAAACAGGAAGCATTGAAAGGAAGGTTACAGTAGTAGTGGGCGACCAAAATCAGTTAGAGTAGATGAAAATATTCAGAAAGTGGAGGAACGTATCCTTAGTCAAGAGGATCGACCTGGTAGCCACATGACACCTGCTCAAATATCAAAAGAACTAGAAATATCAGAATCAAGCGTAAGAAGGATTATTAAATCTGATCTGCAATTTAAACCATTTAAAAGAGTGCATGGACAAAGATTGTCAGAAGTAAACTGTCAGAAAAGAGTTGAGAAATCCAAACGTATTTACGTATAATAACTGAAAATAAACTTTCCAAGACATTTTTTACGGATGAAAAACGTTTTACGGTAGAGCCACCAAGAAACTCACAGAATGACCGGGTTTATTCTGATGTTGCGAAGAAAAATGAAATCCAAGATGAAAGACTGTACGCAACAAGGAATCACTTTTCTTCTAGCGTCATGGTTTCTGTTGGAGTGTCCAAGTTGGGAAAAACTTCAATATTTTTTATTGAGCCAGGAGTGAAAATTAATGCTCAATATTATTCAAATACCCTTCTTGAGAAAATGCTTCCAGAAATGAGAAACTTGGCTAGTCAAGGTTACTTTATTTTTCAACAAGATGGTGCAACATCACATTGCTGCCAAAACAACCATCGAATATTTGAAAAAGAATGTGCCTGAATTTCTGGAACCGAATAATTGGCCACCTAACAGCCCTGACCTAAACCCTGTAGACTAAGGAATATGGGAAAACTTGGCAGAGAGAGTGTATAGGAACAGAATAAGGGATGTCAATCATTTGCGTGAGTTGATTATCGCAAAATGGGCAGAGCTCCCCCAAGAGCAAATAAATCGAGCAATAGACGAATTCAGACCAAGATTGAAAAAAGTGATAGAAATGCAAGGGAATCATATTGAACAGTTCTTTTAATTTTATTAAACTAAAACTTATCTACATTATATCGTAAAAAAAAAAATTTTCATGTTAAGTAGAAGAATCTCACCTTTTAGTTAATTATTAATAAAATTAACAATTCTGAAGATATCGTCATAAAAATTTAAAAGATAATAGGTGATTACCTATACTTTATTGTGTAAAAAATTCAACTTAATTAGATAAATGGTTTTGTTTTAATAAAGGTTTGAATTTGGCTTAGTTTTTTTTTGACAGACCATGTATATGTATATACGTATACCTATACATGTACAGTATATGTATATATATATATATATATGTATATATATATGTATATGTGTATATATATATATGTATATGTGTATGTATATGTATATGTATATATGTATATATATATGTATATGTACAGTATATATGTGTATGTATATGTATATATGTGTTTGTGTATGTATATATATACGTGTATGTATATGTATATGTATATATGTATATATA
Source organism: Bathynomus jamesi (assembly GCA_023014485.1). Classification (NCBI taxonomy): domain Eukaryota; kingdom Metazoa; phylum Arthropoda; class Malacostraca; order Isopoda; family Cirolanidae; genus Bathynomus; species Bathynomus jamesi. The sequence continues at coordinate 55,773 of JAJOZX010009613.1, read as the reverse complement.
TTTGTGTATATGTATATAAATGTGTGTATATGTATATATATGTATATGTATATATATATATATGTATATGTATATATATGTATATATATGTATATGTATATATATGTATATATATGTATATGTATATATGTATATGTATATATATGTATATATATGTATATGTATGTATATATATATGTCTATGTATGTATATGTATTATATGTATGTATATATATGTATATGTATATATGTATATGTATATATTTGTATATATGTATAGGTATATATATATATATATATATATATATATATATATATATATATATATATATATATATATAATGTTATAATGTTATAATGTTTCAGACCAACAAAGACCCTAGGATCCACTCATGGCTGGTCTACATAACTGTGTTCGTAATTGGGCATGTCCTCCGTGGTGGCGGAGGGGACCTACAATTTTACGTGGGTTCCGAACAACAAGAACATAAGAAATTTATGTAACAACTTCCTGTACAATGTGTACATTGGCAACGACCAATTTAGCAAAACTAATTAATTATCGATTTAAAACTAAAGATAGAATCTCTGGATATAGAGGATCACGTCATAATAGACTACTATCCACAAATATGTTACACTCTATATCTATTTATAACCGACATGCAAATATATCAGATCCAGAGAATCCAGCCAATTTCATTACGGTATCCATCAATACTAGTACCTTGTCACGAAAAATAAGTCACGGTCCATATCGATTGTGGACCAAGTCAAAATTTACAACCATATACATTACAATATATACACTTAGGAGGAAAAGTGTAGGTGTGGCTGTAAAGACTGTACAGTAATGTAGAAATGTTTGTGCACCCATCTTGGGTCTCCCATTTAAAGGTGTTTGTGGGGCAAGTGAAGATCATGAGTGTTTCAATACCTCACAGTACTATGGGGGCACCGCTCAGCAGAGGAATCTCTTTAAATGGGGTTTGTAAGGACAGAGAGTATCCCCTAACCCAAGACGCTGCCTCCCTATATCCCACAACACTTGTGTTGAGCTGTGGGATCTATCCCCACAAAGCCTTAATTTTACTACCTTAAACTATACCCTTTCTATCAACATATGCGTCTAATCGATTTTTAAACATGTTTATAGACGTGCTACTAATTACTTCTACCGGCAAACTATTCCAGCTATTTACTATTCTATGCGTAAAAAAGTTTTTGGCAACTGCTGTCTCGACCCTTCTACTTGTCAACTTACACCCGTTATTTCTAGTCCTATTATATTGAGGAATTTCGAAACAGCTATCTCTATCTACGTTATCGAACCCATTCATAATTTTGAAAACCTGGATTAGATCACCCCTTAACCTCGTAGTCTCGAGTGTTGTCAATTTTAACTCATTAAGCCTATCCTCGTACGACTTTGACCTAAGCGACGGAATCATCTTAGTTGCTCGTCTTTGAACTCTTTCGATTTTGTCTATATGTTTGCGCATATGCGGATTCCAAAATTGGACCGCGTACTCCAAATGGGGTCTAACTAATGATTTATAAAGTGGAACTATAATATCGCGCGATTTGTACTCAAAATTTCGAGCTATAAAACCTAACACTTTGTTCGCCTTATTGACCGCTGTTGTACTTTGTTTCTCTACTTTTAAATCACTAGTGACTACTGTATAACTCCTAAATCTTTTTCCTGCTCTACGCTTGTTAAATCTTTCCCTGACATACTATACGCAAAATTACCGTTACGCGAACCTACTGTATATGCAAAATTTTGCACTTATCCACGTTACATCTCATTTGCCATGTGACTGACCAATCAACGATTTTATTCAGATCTTCCTGAATTTTACCTCTATCTTCGTCATTTATCGCCCTACCACCCAGCTTCGTTTCATCCGCAAACTTTGAAACTGTACTGACTAGGCCGACATCTAAATCGTTAATATATATAAGAAAAAGCAAGGGGCCCAATACAGAACCCTGAGGAACGCCACTCGCTACATTAGCCCAGCACGACTCCGCTCCATCAACGACCACCCTCTGTTTCCTACCTCGCAACCACTCTTCTATCCAATTTATTACTACACCCTTGATTCCATGAGCCTTAGTTTTTTCAATGAGTCTTTTGTGCGGCACTGTGTCAAACGCGTTTTGAAAATCTAAATACACTACATCAACCGCCCGATGTCTATCGTAAACGTCAACCACGCTTTGGAAAAATTCTAAAAGATTAGATAAGCAAGATTTGTTTCGCCTAAATCCGTGCTGCGTATTTCTAACTAGCTTATGGAATTCTAAGTGTTCGACTATACGATCCCTAATTATTGATTCCAGTAGCTTACCTACAACAGACGTTAAACTGATTGGCCTCTAATTTCCCGCAGCACCTTTATCGCCTTTCTTAAAGATAGGTGTTACGTTTGCTAACTTGAAATTATCTGGTACGCACCCGTCAGAAATAGACGCATTAAAAATCTTTGTTAGCGGCACAAAAATGCTATCTCTTAATTCTTTTAGTTGTATGGGATATACGGAATCCGGCCCCGGTGATTTACGCGTTTTCATTTTATCAATATAGCGCATTACCTCCCCTTCACTAACGACAGTATTATCCAAAATATTACCATTATCAAAAGGTATTATGTCTATGACCGTAGGGATATTCGTTACATTTTCTATAGTAAAAACTGACGTAAAAAATTCGTTTTGCAAGGTAGCCATTTCCTTGTTTTCAGAAACTAGATCTCCGTTTACATTTTTCAATGGACCGAAGACACTTTTTACTGGATTTCTATTATTGACGTATTGAAAGAATCGCTTGGGGTTTTCTTTACCGTCACGAGCTATGGAGATTTCAAATTCGCGCTTGGACTTTTTTATTACACTTTTCGCTTCACGCCTCAGAGATATGTAGTTGTTTCGGAACAACAAATTGTTTTTATCGCAATTATGTTGCCTATAAGCTCTATCTCTACTCTTTATAATGTCTCCTACTCTAGAAGTAAACCACAAGGGCTTGTTGTTTACTTTCGCACCCTTAATTTTGTACGGTACACATTCCTCATTTATAGTCCTAAATACTGTTTCGAACGAGTCCCACATTAGTTTTGCGTTGGAGTTCCCCATTACGTTTTCCCAATTGACGTGTGACAATTTATCTCGAAATTTACAAAAGTCTGCGTGCTGGAAGTTAGGAATTTTAGTCGAGTTAGTTGGCTTCGAGTGACTTACTGAGAGGACAAACTCTACCATATTGTGATCGCTATTGCTTAACGGTTCTATTACTTGAAGATCAGTAATTAGCCTATCATCCGTAGTTATTACTAAATCTAAAATACTGTCCAACCTCGTATGTTCCCCAACCTTTTGACTAAGAAAGCTATCCTCGAGAAAATTAACTAAACGATTACCTTCCGCGTCTCCCTGCATTGTATCGTAATTCACGTTGGCGCAATTAAAGTCACTTTAACTAAAGCCTGCTCACTACCGATTATTCTCTTTAGTTCACGATATAACGCTTCGTCCGTATCAGCTGTTTGATTAGGGGGCCTATATATAACCGCAACAAGAAGTTTGAAGTCGTTTAATTTAAGTTCTGCTATAGTCGCATCTATCGGTTCTGGAATTGAGTGCTTTACTTCTATAACGTTCGCAATATTATCTTTGATATACAACATAACACCGCCTCCTCGCCTACCTATTCTGTTTTTAACAAAAAGTCTATAACCTTTAATTTGATATTCCCCTACAAAGTCACGTGTTTCAGTGCTAAGCCACGATTCGTTTATCGCAATTAAATCATAGTCTTTACAAACAATTAAAGAAAAAAATTCATTTATTTTATTTCGTAGGCTACGAGCATTTAAGGATAGAACCTTCAAATTGCTTGCAATTACGACACCTTCGCGAGCGCAGTGGAACTTGTAGAATTTACGCTGGGACCGTTCGAGTTACGGCAGCCTGAAAAGAAGAGACAGTATTATGAAATAGTGTTCCTAAACGCGCAGCTCCTACGTCATTAAGATGAAGTCCATCTTCGAGGAACAAGTCCCTCCTGCCGTAGAAACTGTTCCAAAAATTCGCATAATGCACTCCTTCCTGTTGGCAAAGAGACTTTAGGTTATTGTTTATATAGGTCGCCTTGCTGTAGAAATCGTTACGTTGGATAATTCGAGGAAGTATACCTGTTAAGACAATCTTATTAGTTTTCTCCTTTAGTCGCTCTATTAAGTCCGTGTACCTAGCCAGCAGTTCTTCCGATCTAGAATTTAAAACGTTATCAGTACCGACATGAATAACATACGTTGTGTCCTCGGCGGTACCGTCTGTAAAATGGTCAACACTATTAGTTATATCCTCCACCCTTGCACCAGGGTAGCAGTAACGGCTCCTACGATGAGGGTTTCTCCCACAGAATTCCTCGAGCTGCCCTCGAACAATGGAATCGCCAACGAGTCGTATTTCCGGTTCATCAGCATCTTCGAAACCTAAAACAGAAAACTTATTGCTTGTTATTACTGGTAGACAAGTCTGCTTTTCGCAATGTGGCTCCATTTCGCACTCGAACGAAGGGTTGGGAACTAGAGGAAGAGAGAGGGCTATTAATACTATTTATATTATTAGTAGAAACTGAGGCAGGAGGGGTCGTAACTGGAGTCTCAAGGGAATCCAATTTTGCCGTCAGAAGCATCACGCTTTCTTGAAGCCTCACCCTGGCCTCCCTCTCACGGTCTAATTCGTTCCTCAGGACTTCCATGCTTGAGCACCACCTGCAAACTAATTGTTCATTATTATTAGCCATTGTAAACGCGTAAGCGGCAAATTTCCCTTCATAGCGACTGCAAGTACTTGACGGGGGTGCCATGCTTTTAATTAGTTAAAAAACAAAACACAAAACGAGCGTTTGGAAATTAATAAATTACAACGTAGGTCTACCGCGTGCTTATTGTGCCGTCACCTGCGAAAACCCGCAAAATTGTTCTTGAAACGCAGAAACAGGTTCTTGTAACACAATTTTATGCTAAATAAATATATAATTAAGCTACCGACGAAAGAAATGTTAAAGAAAAAGTATTAAATGAAACTTATCTGGTCGCTGTTTACTGACTTAATCCCTTTTTTCCCACGGTAGGTGACCCTTTTGGAGGTCAGGTAGTGTGTGAAGGAAAAATGAACCTTAAGAAACCACGTTTCTGATAGATTTGAAAAACAACAAAGGCAAACCAAGCGAATTTCAACCTTATGACTGCACGTTTTCTGATTGATTTGAAAAACAAACAAGGCAGTAGCCTTGGTTTGATCAAATAATATAGTACTGAATAGCGTCAATAAATGATTATTAGCACGAAGTAATTTAGTTAAGAATGCACGGAACACTTTTTTTTTAAAACACTTCAACGAAAACCAATTATTCAATTGATAACACTTGACACTCGATAAAACACGTCTGTTCACAAGTAAAGACTGATCACATCCAGTAAAGACTGATCACATGAGTAAAGACTGATCACATCTAGTAAAGACTGATGTGTATATATATATATATATATATATATATTATATACAGGGTGTCCATAAATGTTTACCCTGAAAACAGTATGCTCTCATGTTTTAATGACGAATCTTACATCCGTTTTCTTTTTACAGTTGATCTCGTACGCGCATAGAGTTTCTGTGCTGGTGTGTTTCGTCTACCGCATTCGCCGCTAGGAGCCCTGTAGTAACTGTTCAGTTAAAATGGCCTCTGTGACAGAGAAGCCACAATGTGTTGTGTGGCTTGCAGAAACAAAATCTCCTGTCAGTGTTCAGCGAAGGTTCAGAACAAAGTATGGAAAGAATCCACCTGATGTGAAGTTAATTAAGTCGTGGATGAAAAAATTCTTGGAAACTGGAAACGTGGAAAAGGGAAAGAGTAGTGGTAGACCATCAGTTTCCGATGGGGCGGTGGAAAACATTCAACTGTCATCTTCCAACAAGATGGGGCACCCCCTCATTGGGCGCATGTTGTTCGTGAAACTCTCGAACCAACATTTCCAAATCGATAAATTGGCAGGGACGGGCCAATCCATGGCCCCCAAGATCACCAGACATTACCCCGCTGGATTTCTTTCTCTGGGGCCATGTTAAAGATTTGGTTTATGCAACAGTTGTTCCAGATATCAGGACATTGCGAGAACGCATTACGGATGCAATTGCAACAGTTAACCCACAAATGTTGAAAAATGTGTGGCGTGAGTGTGAATACCGTTTAGACATTTTACGTGCCACTAGGGGTGCACATGTGGAAGCTTATTAAGTTCATTAACTATGTATCAAAACTTTGTATGTTTATCTACTTATGATTAAAACTGTATTTGAATACGAGTGTTTATTTAAAAGTTATAGCATGCTTTAATCAGGGTAATCATTTATGGACACCCTATATATGTGCAGTAAAATCACAGAAAAACACGTCATCTTTCTAATAAGGAAACAACCACAGGGAAAAGGAAAAGTAAACACAAAATCCGAGCGCTTTCGTGATATATACACATCTTCAAGGACAAGAGAAAATAGACAGAATTTACCAAGTAACTGAGTGAAATACACAAGCGAAAAATTCCCCAATAGGCAATTCAATTTAAAAAACAAGAAAACAATCTAAAGATTTTTTCCCAATAGATAACTTAATCTAAAGCCTACTAAATTGTTGAATACATAAAAACTATATAAATGAAATTAGACAATTAACGGACCTTTTCCAGTTTGTGTACCGTTTTTCATGTAATTTATTTTTGCTTCTTTTCAGATCAAAAATGAGTGATAATATCAATATCTTTAGTTAGGCTTATAAGGCTAACTAACAAAAATATCACGACCTAACCTAACCAATCGTTAGGTTAACTGTACGCCCTTGACGATTGGTTAGGTTAGGTCATGATATTTTCGTTAGTTGGCCTTATAAAGCAAAAATAAATTATATGAAAAACGGTACACAAACTGGAAAAGGTCCCAATTAACATGTGCACAAAACCAAAATTATTATAACAGTTATTAGAAATAGTATTTAATTAAAACAGGCAATTAAGTGGCAAGAATCTAAGAAGACGAAAGACATGGTGCAATCGTCGTCACTTGCTCCTTCCAGAATATTGCAAATATCTAAAAACAATCTAAAAAATTTTTCAATAGTTAACCTGTTCAAAAGTCTAATAAACTATCAAGTACATAAAGACTATATAAAAGAAATAATACAATTAAAATATACATGTAAAAATGTTAATTATTAAAATAATATTTATTTAATTAAAGCAAACAATTAAGTGGCAAAAATGCCGTCAAAATAATACACCACTTTTTTAACAATGTACGAATCTAATTTATAAAGTCCAGGGCTAATATTAAGTACAAAATCAGCATTCTTCTTAATCACACTCGATTCAAGTATATTTCTACTAACAATAGATTTACTAAAACTTAATTTGGAGGCATTTTCCCAGTCAATGGGATGATTAGTATCTCTTACATGAATGAAAATGGCGTTAGATTCCTGGCCGGTTCTTATAGTGTATTTATGCTGCTTAATACTTAATACGTAACTCAAGCGTCTTGGCCAGTTTGACCAATGTAAAATTTATTCCATATTGTGCATGGAATTTTATATACACAACTCTGTTCACTTAAAGGGGAGGTTTTAATCAATGAATTCTTAATTACATCTAAATTTCTGAACGCGATATTTATGTTAAAAGTCCTCAGCAGTTTCGGCAGATCAAAGAAATTTTCTCTGAATGGTAACACTAAGACGTTTTTTGTGGTATAAGGAATCTTGTATTTTACCTCGTAGAAGGTTTTCTTTGCCATTTTTAAAGATTTATCTATGCAGTTCTTTGGATATCTTAAATCAAACGCAATTTTATATATTTTACTAATTTCATCATCAATGAACTCTGGGCTACAAATTCGTAAGCATCTTAGGAACAAAGTAGAAAAAACGGTTCGTTTTACATTAATGTGGTGAGCCGAATAATTGTGTATAGAGGAACAATTATTAGTAGGTTTTTTGTAAGTACTGTACTTAAACTTTTTACCAGACCTATTTATTAAAACATCTAAAAATGGGATCGATGAGTCGTCTTCTATTTCAACTGTAAAATTGATAGAGGGAGTTAAATTATTAAGCTTGGGTAAGAATTCATTGAGATTTAAAGTTTCTGGCCAAAGACAAAGAACATCATCTACATATCTAAACCACGGAACATAATTTGGCAGAATCTTCCTTAATAATTTACTTTCAAAA